>JACYXH010000363.1:1642500-1652500 GCA_026745465.1 Lota lota | reverse complement strand
TCAAGTCACAAATGGTGTTTAAAAATCAGAAAGCCAAAATAGAAGGAGAGATGAAAGTGGGGAGGAAGGAATGAGGAAAAAAAGTTGGTAGTCGAAAGTTTAGACCTGGATGCTGGAACAATCATCTTTTTACTGATTAATCCTCTCACCTATTTGATTATTTTACTCTCATCTCCTCATTCCTCTCCTATCCCCACCCCACGGCTCTCTCCTTCTCTCTCACCTTCCCTCCATCCTTCTCCTCCTACCCACCCTGTTGTTCCACTCCCAGTGACCTAGGAGAGATTCTTACCCTAACCCATCTCTCTATAGGGCTCTCTATGACTCTGTTCTCCATTTCTCTATCTATCTATAGTGCCTCTCTTCTCTGCTCAGTCCGTCTTTCTATTCTCAATCTCACTTTTAATCTATCTATCTTTCTCTCTCTCTCTTGATTCCCTCTCTTTCTCAATTAATATACTATATCAATCACCTATTCTATTCCTTCATTTCTCTAGTTCCTTTTTCTATTTGTAACCCCTCTCTCTTCGTTGATCTAGACCTCGCTCACCCTCAGTAAAGCTCCATATGTCGATTAGCATGTAAGCTAACAACAGTACTAGTTCTGATTTGGATCAATGGTTAGGATACTACACTTAGCAGGATGGTACATTAGAGTATTTTTATATTTGAACGTTTTCATACTGAAACTTAAAACCATTAGAGTGTATTCATATCCTCAGAAATAACTTTTATTTCCTCCTTCCTATCAAAACAAACACTTTGGTACACTCGTCTCTGTGGAAGTCTTTCTTTGTCACTTTAGATTTTGACTGGACGTTAAAGTGTTTGCTAGGAGTCCAGGGAATCATCCTGGAATCATTAGACGCACACATGTCTGCGTGTGTGTTTGTGTGTGTACGTGCATATGTGTGTGTGTGTGTGTGTGTGTGTGTGTGTGTGTGTGTGTACGTGCCTGCGTATATGTGTGTGTGTTTGCTAAAGTAAATAGATCCTCATGGTTCCTCTGGGCGTAGTAACACACTCTTGTCCTCAGGCTGTGATGTGTCTCCATAACAAGCCCCGGGACACGCTACATAAAACCTTTATGGGGACGGCACGTTCACACACACACACACACACACACACACACACTCACATATACACAGACACTTGTACACAAGTAAACAACACGTAATAAACACACACACATCATTGCAAACACACACAGGCATACACACACAAAGAGACAACACTTACACACACTCGCAAACATTTCCACGCACACACACACACACACACACACACACACACACACACACACACACACTCTCTCTCTCTCTCTAATATACATAGAAAACCCCCCAAACTTAAATTTCACACACACATACATCTCACACACACAAACACACACACACATACACACACACACACACACACACACACACACAGCAGGGTGTTGTTACTGGTCTGAAGTTGCTACTTGTCTCCACATCCTGGTCCTTTATGTGATGACTTGATGAGGACAGTTTGACTTTATTACAGCGCTACACTGACCCTCTCCCTGGACCCCCAACTCACTCTCTAGACTGTCAAGCCACTGTCTCCTCCTCCCTCTCTCCTCTTCTCTCTCTCCTCCGCCCTCTCTCTCTTTCTGTCCTCCTCCTACCTCTCTCTCCTTCTCCCTCTCTGTCCTTCACTCTTTCTCTCCTTTCCACCTCTTTCTCCTCCCACCTATTTATCTCTCCTCCTCTCTCTCCTCCTCAATCCTCTCTCCTCCTCTCTCCTCTCTTTCTCCACCTCTCGCTCTCCTCCCTCTCTCTCCTCTCTATATCATCTTTTGAAGTGAGCAGCAGCTGTTGGCAGACAGGAGCAATCAAGCGCTGATGATGGTTGATGACAGACCAGACTTTCAATAATGATGACGATAATAACTGATCAGTCTGACGAGTGGATCACACGCCTGATATCTGATTATCGTGTGTGTGTGTGTGTGTGTGTGTTATGGTTTCATGTGTGTTTTTGTCAATGTTTTCTATATTGTAATCAAGTGTTAATGTATGTACTGTATGTGCATTATTGTTGTTGTGTGTGTGTGTCTGTGTGAGAGTTGGAGTATGTACATGTGCATGTGTGTGCATAAGTGTTTGTATGTGTGTGTGTGTGTGTGTGTGTGTGTGTGTGTGTTATAATCAAGCTAAATCTAGGGTGTGAGTAGAGGATGGAGGGAACAGAGGGAGGTAGAGAGAGATGGAGAGAACAGAGGGAGGTAGAGAGAGATGGAGATAACAGGGAGGTAGAGAGAGATGGAGAGAACAGAGGGAGGTAGAGAGATGGAGAGAACAGAGGGAGGTAGGGATAAATGGAGAGAACAGAGGGAGGTAGAGAGAGATGGAGTGAACAAAGGGAATTAGAGAGAGATGGAGGGAACAGAGGGAGTTAGAGAGAGATGGTGGGAACAGAGGCAGTTATAAAGAGATGGAGAGAACAGAGGGAGGTAGAGAGAGATGGAGTGATGTTCCTTTCTTGTCCCATGGCGTTGAAGAGGGGGTCTTCTGTGAAGCTTGTAACCAGCTGGTCGCATCGCAGCAAAACACACAAACACACACACACACACACACACACACACACACACACACACACACACACACACACACACTAACACACAACAACAACACACACCCCGTGGCGTGGAACGCGCAGGAAATCGTAGATGGCATGTCGCTATTTTAATGAAACTCTTACACTCTAAGCATGAGCGTGCATTTAACTGTTCAGAGTTTAGAGTGAATGATGAACTCCTAGCAGGGTGTCTGTGTGAGCTTCTGTTGAAAACACTATTCTTCAAACAACTGGAGGCTCACTCAACAGCATTGGAAGCTACAGTGGCCCTGAAGTACAAATGTGTTGCATTTGCTTTTTTCATTTCACACAAACACACATAAACACACAGACTCACGCACTCTCTCACACACACACACACACACACACCAGATAAACACATGTACATGCACACACATGCGCACACACACTTCACTCACTCACTCAAAAAGCTTAAAAGCATTTGATCAAAAGCATGTTCTCAAATGCAGATGTACGTAAAGTAAAAGCCCTCACTCTCACACACACACACACACACACACACACACACACACACACACATACACACTAAAACACTCTCGCCCCCACACACAAACACACACGCCCACACACACACACACTCAGACACGCTCACTCCCACACACACACACACACACACTCGCCCCCACACACAAACACACACACACTCAGACACTCTCACTCCCACACACACACACGGCTCATAAATGTGAGATAGATATGTGTGTGGGGTGAGTGACAGCAAAAGCGCCTGCCTAACAGCACCTTTAGCAGTTAAAACAAGACTTGGCTTTTAGAGGAGGGGGTGGTGGGGGGTATAACTCAGAGACCACTAACTCAACTGTCAGATGACAAAGCGGCTGTCAACCAGCCGACGAATCAGACGGATTAAAAGGACCAATCGGGCGTGTTGGAGTCTCTGAGTGCTGGGCAGGAGGAGGCGGTGGGCTGTGAGAAACACTCTGCAGATGACGAGGGTCCCCTAATGAAACACCTAGCCACTTACTGCTCTGTCTCAGTGTACCAGTGCTCTGTACGCATTCCTGTACTGCAGTAGTACTGTACGGGGTGGACGCTCAGTTGAGGTCCTCTTTCATGTATTTACACTGCATTGTATTGGTACTGCTGTAGTATTGGTACTATATACAGTGGTAGTGATTCTGGAAGTCCTTCTTAATACATTCGTACTGCATTAGCACTGTATTGTTAGTAGACAGCGGTAGTATTAGTGTTGCGTACATTGTTTATATTTGTATACATGGTTCTGTGAGTACTTTACACGCAGTCCCTCATCCTTGATCAAGGATGAGGGACTGTGTGTAAAGTACTACCACATTACTATCCAGGTTTATCCAGTAGTTGCATCTTTACTATAAGGCTATATATTTATACTGTATTAGTGCTCAGGCTGCATATCTACTGCAAGGTGATTGGTCGCGTCCTCACTCTAAGGCATGACAAAGCATCTTGAATATATATGCGCCCGTACAATGGTTAACGTAACGGCGATGGTCTGCAGGAGATAAAGTACTGCTGTTTAAAGATGGCGGCCGTAATGTAACCCTTCGTTACTAGGGAAGGGTGGGGGGGGGGGGGGGAGCACCTGGTTCCTGATCTCCACCAGCTGACGGACTAGAGTCCTCGTAACTGGACTGGACCTCCAATCATCCTCCTGTTCTCTCTTTCCCTTCTCTCCTCTCCTCTGTTCACGTCCGTTCTCTGAACGACTTCATCTCCACTCCTCCTCTCCCGTCTCTTTCTGCTGAACGCCACGAGCCGAAGTTCTCCACTCCAACCTGGACGCCGTCCAGGGGATATGAAAAATATAAATCAGAGAGCTGAACCCTGGTGTGCTTATCTGACTGAGTACTTTGGGATAAATACTGCATTATTATTTCAAAAACATATGCTGTTGAGCATAATGACGTTGAACATGAAGAGTTAGGCATGATAGTGTAGTTGATACGGTGGTGGAATGCCAGCTGAAAGGTTGTGGGTTTGATCCCCAATGTCTGCAGCCTACCTGTGGGCATCCTTGAGCAAGATGTTCTGGACCCCTTCCTGCACCTTTGTTAATCTTAAAAAAAAAAGTTGTAATTCAAGTCATCGGATTAAAGATAAATAACTAAACAGTAAACTATAAAATATCTATATATATATGTTATGCATTTTTATATACTTTAATGATTCTTGCACTTTTTGTGTTATATCTTCATTATTTAATTGACTTACTGTAAGACGCTTTGGATCATTTGGATTTTTTATTGAGCGTCTGCTCAGTAAATGGAATGTAATGTATAGGCTGAAGATATGAAATTATCTCTATATGTATCCCTGTCACCTTTCTTGTATCTGTCTGCTTGACTCTATGCTGCTGGTTTTCATCTGATGCTTCAGTAAAAACCAAATTATTTCCTGGTCATAAAGGTTTTCTTCTTGAAGATAAACATGTTGCTCTGCCCATTTCCTCCCCCAGCCCCTCCCACCCCCATCGCCCCACCGGAGCTGCTGGCGGTGGGCGCCACCTACCTGTGGATCAAACCCAACGCCAACAGCATCATCGGCGACGGGCCAATCATTTTGAAGGAGGTGGAGTATCGCACCACGAGCGGGAACTGGGCGGAGAACAACGTGGTGGACGCCCCCACCTACAAGCTGTGGCACCTGGACCCCGATGTGGAGTATGAGATCAAGGTGCTACTGTCCCGCCCCGGGGAGGGAGGAACCGGACCTCCCGGACCCTCCCTCATTACCAGGACCAAGTGTGCTGGTGAGTCTCCTTGATGCCTTACTGTCTGGGGCTGTCTCCTCCATCCTTACTGCCTAGGTCTGTCTCCTTGATGACTACCTTACTGCCGGGGGCTGTCTCTTCCTTCCTAACTGCCTCATTCTGACTCCTTTCCTTCCATTCTTCCTCTTTCTCCTGACTCCATCTGTGTCTCCTTTCCTTTCCTTTCCTTTTGTCTGTCTCTTCGCTTTCCTACTGCCTCAGTCTGTCTTCTTTTCTTCCATGCTGCCTAGGACTGTTTATTATTTTGATTGTTTGTTTCATTCAGAATGAAAAAATAAGAGGATTGATTGAAAGAAAGAGAAAGAAGGAAGAAAGGGAGGAAGAAAGAAAATAGTTAAAGGGAGGGCAGATGCAGAAAAATACCCACTTAGACGACCAATTAGAGGACAAGAGGGAGAGAGAGGAGAGGGAGAGGAGAGAGAGGGAAAGAAGGAGAGCTACTAATTGCTTCATCTCGGCTGAGAGAGCACAAATCAAAGATAATTATAATTGAGATGTTTAAGAATTTGCCCAAAGACTACTTAGAAGAGATGAGAATGGGGAGGAGAGAAGAGGGAAGAAAGGGGGGGATTGGAAGAGGGGAGGATTGAGGCCTGTAGGTGTAAGAAGATGTGCTGCAGAGGAGAGGAAGGGAGGGGAGAGATAGAGAGTGAGAAGAGAGGATAGAAGGGGGCAGGAGAGAGAGACCGAGAGGAGAGCATAAGAGATGGAGGGAAAATAAAGTTGTTACGAGAAAGAAAGAGGAGGGATGGAAAGGAGAAGTAGAGAAGCATTGAAAGGGCGAGAGATGGAGAGAGGGCAAAAGAGAAGACATGGAGAGGAAAATAAAGGGAAGACAGAGAGGAGAATAAAGGGAAGAGAGTGAGAGAGACAGAGAGAGAGAGACAGAGAGAGAGTAGAGAGGTCCCAGTGGGTCTCCTAGAGAGACACACTTCACTTGATATAATGACAGCCCATTAGATCCTTAACATCCTCCTGTGTGTGTGTGTGTGTGTTTGTGTGTGTGTGTGTGTGTGTGCGTGTGCGTGTGCGCATGTGTGTGCACGCATGTGTGTGTGTGAATCTGAAGAGTTGTAAAGTACATTTTTATTAAACTTTTACCAATTAACCAGCAGTTGTTGAGAAAGGGGTGCTAAGTGTGTGTGTGTGTGTGTGTGTGTGTGTGTGTGTGTGTGTGTGTGTGTGTGACCTATTCTCTGACCTTTTATAATGTTCTCATAGCCTTAATGACTCAGACAAAGAGAAAGGGGTGAGATGTATAGGTGAGAAGAAGAACAGACAGAGGAGGAGAGAGGAGGAGACAAGATGAGAGGCACAGAGAAGAAGGGAGAAAAGGAGAGAGGAGGCAGTGGACAGTAGAGGGGGCGAGAGATGAGTGAGAGAGGACTAAAACAGATGAAAAGTGTGTGCATCCCTCTCTGTATCTGTGGGTTTGCCCGTGTGTGTACCTGTGTCGGTTTGTATGCATGTATCTGTGTGCCTGTGTGTGCGTGTGTGGTTGAGTGTGTGTGTGTGTGTGTGCAAGCATGTGTGTTCGTTTTGTGTGTATGTGTGTGCTTGTGTCTGTTTGTGTGTGTATGTCTGTGTGTGTGCCTGTGTGGGTGTTTATGTGTGTGTGTTTGTTTGTTTCTGTGTGTATGCGTATATGTATATGTGTGTGTATGTGTGTGTGTGTGTGTGTGTGTGTGTGTGTGTGTGTGCTTGTTTCTGTGTGTATGCGTATCTCAATGTGTGTGTGCATGTCTGTGCTTGTGTGCCTGTATTTGCCTGTGTGTGCATGTGCATTTGTGACACGATGAGAGCCGGCAGGTATGACAGGTGGACTACAACCCGCTGGCTGTTTTTTTGGCAATGTTTTCTGTTTCTTTATTCGTTGCATACATTTGTGTGTGTGTGTGTGTAAATATGATTGTTTGTGTATGCTTGTCTATACTCGAGATGTTTGTGTGGATGAGAGTGTCTTTGTGTAGGTCTACGGTGATGGGCGAGACACATCCTGTGTTAACCTTTCTGTTCGGGTTAGCGTCTAATGCTAGGGTTTTTCTATCGCTAGCGCAACGATGCTCTGCTGTTTCTGCCGCTAATTCTAAGCGGCTTTTGCTTCTATCATAAACACACAAATTCTACATACACACACACACACACAAACACACCATACACACACACAAACACACCATAAACACACACACACACACATATTATACCATCACCATCACACTACAACACAATAACTTTCATACCAGCTACCCAAACTCAACAGCAAAATGCATGCATTCCCCTGTCATTAGAGGACGCAGCATAGGATCCTAGATGTTTATGTCCCTACCGTTTTGATTGTGGGGCGTTGAGCCCCAGTAGAGCGAGCTAATGCTGAGTCCATCGTGCTCCTAAATCACCCTCTGCCTCCTCCAGGAGCGCCTTGATGGACTCAAACCTGCACAGTTTCACTTACACGGTTATAAAGTAGATAATAAAACCTACACACACACACACACACACACACACACACACACACACTGTGTCTTTATGTTTCTTGCCCTTCATCCAGCGTGTCATCACTAAATATATATCTTTAAACTAAATAAGTCACTTTAAAGTGAATGTTGGCACTTCCATTTGCATGGAGGACTTTTTTATGGCGCTGATGATGGTAATGTAAGTGTTGGCTAATATGTCACCTCATAAAGATAGTCTTTTATTCCTCCTCTGCAGTAAGTCCTCCTTTACTCACTCCTGCCATTAACTCCTATGTCTCTACAGCCTCCTTATGCCAGCGCTCGCTTATCCTACTCCCCTCCCCCCTCATCAATTTTCCACGTAATCTCTCCTCCTTCTTTGCTCTTTTTTCTTCTCCTCTACTGCTCTTTTCTCCTCTCTCCTGCTCTCTTCCTCTTTCTGCTTGCGCCTCTCCTCTCCTCTCCTCCCGTCCCTTGAATTATATTCTCCTCTCTGCTCTCCATCTTTCATTTAGCCTTATCTCCCCCCTCCCCCCTTTTCCTCTCCTCCTCTCCTCTCCCCCGCCTCCTCTACATTAATCTCTACTATATTAGCTCCTGGCCAGATGATAACGTGATGTTGGCTGTTAAGCGATCCTCCATAACACCTTCTCACTCTCCCCTCACGTCGGGGTCACCCCTTCCCCTCTCCCCCTCATTTCCCTCCCCTGTCTCCGGCGTTCACCCCCCTCTTCCCTCCTTGCAGCTCCATCCTAAAGTGCATCTTTATGGGAGGGATGATGGGTTTTGTCTGGCCGCAGGCTCCACAAAGATGGTGTTTTAATACAGCTGCAGGGAGAAACTGCTCTGGCTGACACCATGCCCTGGGATAGAGGGAGGGAGAGAG
Organism: Lota lota; assembly: GCA_026745465.1. Lineage (NCBI taxonomy): Eukaryota > Metazoa > Chordata > Actinopteri > Gadiformes > Lotidae > Lota > Lota lota. The sequence continues at coordinate 1,643,769 of JACYXH010000363.1, read as the reverse complement.
AGAGGGATAGCAAGAGAAATAGAAAGAGAGTTTACTTGTGGCCGACGTAAACCACAGACACACATGAACAGAGCGCACACTCCACAAAGATACCACACAGCTTTCAGACACACAGTATAAACACCTCCCCACACACACGCACACACACACACTCTCCTGTTCCTCTACCCTGCATCTCCAACACTATCGTACAATTGTAGTTATAACATCATCACTATTTCATACATCTCTCCTGTGTTGATGCTGAGTGGTCGTCATGGTAGTTGATGTACATGTGTGCTATGATGGTAGTCACGGTAACATCCGGCTGTGTCTGTCCTCCATTCGAAGTACAACATCAAACATAACGCGTAACGGGCATTGTGAGTGATGAGGAACTTTTTTGAGCCAACTTTTCTTTCACTATCTCTATAGTCTGACTATCTCTCACTCTTTCTCTCTCTCTTTCTCTCTTTTTCATCTCCAACCTCCAACCTCCCTCTCTAACACTCTCTACATGTGTATTGGTTCCAGCTGTGTGTTGTTTGACCTTGTTGGCACAGAGCTGTTAGTTTTTGAAGCCACTCAACCGAGTGCGGAGCGAAGCAGAGTTGCAGCTTCCTGGAACGATCTCTCCCCCGTCATGTGGAGAGCAGCCTCTCGTCTCTGGCCGCAACCACGCACAGCTCAAGGCCTTGCTAGTCTGGCACCGCTGAACGCTTGCTCTCCATTGGTCAGCTCAGGAGCCACACTGCCTCCCTGACTTCCTGGTTGGGATGCAGAGCTTCCTGTGGTTCTGATATTTTCGGCCCAGTCTGTCAGGGAGCCTCTATTTATACAATGCTTTATTTAAGATGCCAGACAGACTGTGTTTGTGTGTTTGTATTGTAGAGCTGTGAAGAGCACACGTAAATACTAATAATAATAATAATGGTGATGATAGATAGAGATATATGGATAGAAAGATGGATAGATGGAAAGATAGATAGATAGATGGATGGATGAATGGATAGATGGATACTGTAGGGAGATGGATAGATGGCTATATGGATGGATAGTTAATACTTTTTATTTATTTTGATGGGAAATGAAGGATGATGATGATGATGATCGCTGCAATACTTGAAGTGTAATGGTCGTAAGAATAATGACTGGGAATAAAGAATAAGTGCTACTTAGTTCACCTTCTCTTCCTCTCCTCATCCCTCTCTCCCTGTCACAGAGAACCACTTTGAAGGAATATTTTGACATGCATGGTTTATGAAGCATGTTAGAACTCTCGGGCTCCGT
>JACYXH010000363.1:1557500-1637500 GCA_026745465.1 Lota lota | reverse complement strand
GTGTGTGTGTGTGTGTTTGTGAAAGTTCACATCTGTGTGTATGTGTGAGTGTGTGTGTCTGTATGTGTTTGCCTGCATTGTGATTTATATATGTGTGTGTGTGTGTGTGTGTGTGTGTGTGTGTGAGTGCACATCTGTGTTTGAGTGTGTGTGTGTGTGTGTGTGTGTGTGTGTGTGTGTGTGTGTGTGTGTGTGTGTGTGTGTGTGTGTGTGTGTGTGTGTGTGTGTGTGTGTGTGTGTGTGTGTGTGTGGGAGAGAAGATAAAATAAAACATTTAGACAAAGCTTTTCTTTCATTCTTCCATGGTTGACGTTTAATGTTTCCAAGACTTAATTAGCGAGCCCCTGGCGTGGAATGGATTCTATTATTTTTAATTATTCACCAAACAAACTCTACGCTTTGACAAATTCCCACTTGTCTCAATGTTTTGGGTTAGAAAGATGTTGGACTCTAGAGTGAAAACGTTACTATATAATATTTAATAATATGTTCATGACAGTGATTGTCATTGCAAAATGATTCAGTTATTTTCTCGCCTTCCTTTGCCCTGAATTGGTACTGCAATAGTAAGTATGTACATTAGTACTAAAGAAGTATGAATGTATATACGTGTGGGAAGACAGGGAGAGAGGGAAAAGCATTGATGGAGAGTGAGAAATAGAAAGAGATTTGGAGAGGTAGAAAGAGAAGAAAAGTGAGAGAGAAAGAAAGGCAGAAAGAGAGAAAGTGAGTGTTATTAACTGAAAACCGTTAAATCAAATCAGCTTCCCAATATAGACCTGTCTGTCTGTCTGTCTGCCTGTTTGTGTGCTCTTTATGAATCTCCACTTATATCTCTGTGGAGCATAGTCAGAATCAGTGGACCAATCAAAACGTTGGGTTCATTCACTGCCACCATCAGAGTGGACAGGTCAGTTCAGACGGCGATGACATCATGTCTCTTACGGTGTGATGTCATACAGCCTGACCGCAATGCTGCCAGTCATCGTGGTAACGGCCAACAATAATCCTCCTCGATGTGCTTTTCAGAGGTTTATATCATTTATAAGTGCTGAACATTTTCGTTTTTGCATTTCCTTGTCTTGACTTCAGGTCATACGCTTGCATGCACTCTCACACACACAAACACACACACCCACACACACCCATACACAAACACACAGAGCCCAAACACATTCACACACACACACACACACACACACACACACACACACACACACACACACACACCACACACACACAGTGTGTGCCTGTTCACCTCCAACAGAGAGGAGCATATTGAGATGGCTCCGCTCCTGGTTTCTTAAAGCGACGCTGCGATGCGATGCAGTGGTCAATACCCCCAGTTAGGCACAGACAATAACACAAACGTATGTACACACACAAACACACACATTTACGCACGTATGCGCACACACAACCACACACACACAGACACAAACACACGAACACATAGACACCCATGTACACACACATACACACATGCATACACACACACATGCACACGCATGCACACACACACACACACATATTTTCACATGCGCACATATACAAACACACACGCACACACACACACACACAAATGCACGCATATACACACGTACACACACGCACAACCACACACATACACACACAAACATTTGCGCACACACATGCGCACACACATACACACACTCAAATACACACACACACATTCACGCACACACACACACACACACACACACACACACACACATTGACACATTGACACACACACACAGGGACATACATGCAAACAAAGAGACACGGCAACAGATAAAAGAACAGCATGTGTTTTGACATTTGTGGAGGAATATCTGTTGATAAAGCAAAATAAGTTGTCTTTTCATCCTCTGCCCTCCTACTCCACCTCCTCTCCTTCTCCTCCTCCACCTCTCCTCCCAGCTCCCGTCCTTCGATTCATCGATGCCTGAGAAGAAAAGAGAATGTGTTTTAAAACAACACAAAGTGACATTTTCTACAAAAGAAAACTCTATTCCTCTCTTTGCTGGAGGCCGGGTCCTTCAAAGAGACCTTTTACCACATGCAGACAGACAGGCATACAGACAGACAGGTAGAAACACAGACAGACAGACATAAAGGGAGATAAACAAACAGACAGGCAGGAGGAAAGGCAGACTAACAGACAGGTAGGAATAGCTCTGAGGGCTAATGTTGTAGCTCTGAGGACTAGGTGTTTTAGCTAGCGTAGCTCTGAGGGCTAGGTGTGGTATAGTACTTTTGAGGGCTAGGTGTTGTACCGTACCTCTGAGTGCTAGGCTTTGTAGTGTAGCTCTGAGGGCTAGGTGTTACAGCGTAGCTCTGATGGCTAGAGTGTAGGGTAGCTCTGTGCGCTAGGTGTTGTAGCACAGCTCTGAGTGCTAGGTGTTGAAGCATAGCTCTGAGAGCTAGGTGCTGTAGCGTAGCTCTGAGGGCTTGTTGTTGTAGCATAGCTTTGAGGGCTTGGTCTTTTAGCGTAGTTCTGAGTGATATGTGTTGAAGCGTAGCTCTGAGGGCTAAGCTTTGTAGCATAGCTCTGAGGGCTAGATATTGTAGCGTAGCTCTGAGGGCTAGAGTGTAGGGTAGCTCTGTGCGCTAGATGTTGTAGCATAGCTCTGAGTGCTAGGTGTTGTAGCATAGCTCTGAGGGTTAGGTGTTGTAGCATAGCTCTGAGGACTAGGTGTTGTAGCGTAGCTCTGAGAGCTAGGTATTGTAGCATAGCTCTGAGGGCTAGGTGTTGTAGTGGAGCTCTGAGGGCTAGGTGTTGTAGCGTAGCTCTGAGAGCTAGGTGTTGTAGCGTAGCTCTGTGTGCTAGGTGTTGTAGCATAGCTCTGAGTGCTAGTTGTTGTAGCGTAACTCTGAGGGCTAAGTATTGTAGCGTAGCTCTGAGGGCTAGGTGTCATAGCATACCTTTGAGGGCTAGGTGTTGTAGCGTAACTCTGAGGGCTAGGTGTTGTACCGTAGCTCTGAGGGCTAGGTGTTGTACCGTAGCTCTGAGGGCTAGGTGTTGCATCGCTGGCATTAGCTGTGATGTTTCAGAACAATGCTGGTTCCACACAGAGCGATGTAATTATAATCCACTAAAAGGCATCTGCTACCCATCGACATAATCCCACTCCTTCCACACACACACACACACACACACACACACACACACACACACACACACACACACACACACACACACACACACACAAACCACTGGGGGCTCATGCACATTTAATATATTTTTTGTCATTTAAATATATATATACGATGAAAGAACAACTATTTATCTCTTTCCCTGTTAAATGAGGCATACAATAATCCAGAGAGAGAGAGAGAGAGAGAGAGAGAGAGAGAGAGAGAGAGAGAGAGAGAGAGAGAGAGAGAGAGAGAGAGAGAGAGAGAGAGAGAGAGAGAGAGAGAGAGAGAGAGAGAGAGAGAGAGAGAGAGAGAGAGAGAGAGAGAGAGAGAGGTGGAAAATATGAGGGTACAGTGAGAAGCAGCTCATATCAATATTATTTGTATACCTCACTCATCTCAAAATCTCTCTTTACCTGTTTGTATCGGCAACTCTTCACATCCATCTCTTTCCATCTATTGATAATAACTCGATTACTATAACTAAATTGTTTCAACAATTTTACCCGAGAGCTGTAAGTGAACAAATAACAGAACAACCAAGTACCAACAAGTACTGAGAAAGGTAGTTGTACTTGCCGGGAAAGGTACTAGTACTGATAAAAGGTTGCCAGGAAAAGAGAGGAGGGGAGGTGAGGTGAGGGGATGTGAGGGGAGGTGAGAGGAGCAAAGGAGAGCAAGAGAGATCAGGGCTGCAGAGGAAAAAGGTTCCAGAAATCAAGATTGATTTGTGCGCCTCCTTTTTCCTGTGCTCCTCTCTCCTCTAGGAGATGCTCCCACACATCTTCAGATTAATGTGTGCTCCTCCGCACCTCATCCATCAGCGTCAGAAGCTGCTGGTTGCTCTCCAACTCCTCGTCCCTCGATTAAACATCTCTCTTCCAACCCCTACCACCTCCCAGCCTCTCCCCGCTTCCTCCCATACTCTCCTCTGTCCACTCAGCCTCTCCCCGCCTCATCCTACCCTCTCCTCTGTTCTCTCAACATCTCCCCTGTCCCTTCCTCTCCCCGCCTCCTCCCATCCTCTCCGCTGTCCTCTCAGTCTCCCCCCTGTCCCTTTATTTCCCTGCCTCCTCCCATCCTCTCCTCTGTCCTCTCGGCCTCTCCCCTGTCTCATCCTCTCCTCTGTCCTCTCGGCCTCTCCCCTGTCTCATCCTCTCCTCTGTCCTCTCGGCCTTTCCCCCATTTCATCCTCTCCTCTGTCCTCTCAGCCTCTCCCACGTCTCATCCTCTCCTCTGTCCTCTCAGCCTCTCCCACATCTCATCCTCTCCTCTGTCCTCTCAGCCTCTCCCATGTCTCATCCTCTCCTCTGTCCTCTGGGCCTCTCCCATGTCTCATCCTCTCCTCTGTCCTCTCAGCCTCTCCCATGTCTCATCCTCTCCTCTGTCCTCTGGGCCTCTCCCCCGTCACATCCTCTACCGCCTCCTCCCCTCCCAACTGCTGTTATCTTAAAGACATTAAACTGGACCTATTTACTATCTAGTCCTTTACAAGACACTTTTATCCAGAGCAACTTACAGTCAATTTGTTTAGGGGTTAGGAGCACTTTATTAAAGGATGCCAACAGGTAGATCACTGACATTGGGGTTTGAGCCCCAATTTCCCAGGATTTATGGCCCGCACTTGCCAATCCACATCATAATGGACTGCATTTATAAGCACATTTCTAACCTGTGGCCACACAAAGCGCTTAACAATTAATGCCACATATTCACCCATTCACACACTGCTGGCCGTACAATATCCAGGCATGAGACTGGCAGTGTCCAATGTAATGTATGTAAATATGGATCAGATGATAAAATATATTTTATAAGTTGAATTACAGTTGTTGGATTTAGGTAAAGTGATGATAATTTCATGTACACTTCTGATCATCAGCTGATATTGGTCTAAAATAAATGTCAGAAAAGAGAGTGACAGCCTCCAGAGAGCAGTATGTAGGTCAGGAAATTGATGGAACCGATGAACAGGTGCTAGCTTTAGCTTGTTGTGTGTTTACAACATTAATGTACCAGGCACTGTGACAGCTAGCCAAAAGTTAATGCTAGTTCTGTTTTGTTCTGGTGTATGTAGGCTAATGCAAGCTTCATTGTGCGGCTGTTGGTATTCTAACGCATCATGGTTACATGCTGGTGTGTTGGCTGTGTCATAATCAAGCAGAACTGGAGGGCATGCTTTATGTAAGCTAATGTTACGATACATCACACGGTGTATTTGAGTTTGTGCTTCACTAGTCTACATCATGCCAGCATATGTATGTTAATGCTAAGCTACATCATGCTAGTGTATTTTAGTGTATGCTAATGCTAGGCATAATGCCAGCGTATGGAGGCTATGCTTGGCTTTGGCTACATCATGCCGGCGTATGTGTGCTAATGCTACGCTACATTGTGCTGGAGAAGCACCTGAGGCCAAGGTGTATGTATGTTAATGCTATGCTACATCATGCCGCTGCATGCATACTAGCACTAGACAGGCAAACCTGGGAGGACGTGTCAGGGTTGACCTTTTGCTGCCACATGGCAGGCATGTCGTGTCACGACTCCTCTCCCAGCGTGGGCTAACGAGCCGCGCCTCCTGTGATTAATGAGGCGGGGGGGCCAGCTCTGCCCAGCCCAATGCAATAAGTCTTCCTCCTGCCAGTCTGACATGTCCAACACCGCTGGGGGAGGGGGGGGGGGGGGGGGCGCAGCCACGACACGACACCTGTCTTTGTCTGCTTCTCACAAGGCCAAGAAAATCATTGATGTTTGTAGTTTCTGCCGTGTTTACGCACCGAAATTAAAAGAAGACATGTTCATCCATTTCTTTCCCATCCCATCCACAATGTTCTGGGTTTGATCCATAATTTTACATTTAAATTTAGGGCATTTAGCAGACGCTTTAATCCAAAGTGACTTACAATAAGTACATTTGTCAGAAAAAAGAGAAATAACAATATTTCACTGTCAGTACAGTAAGGATGTTCATAGAACCAGTGCAAAGCACTTACAATTGCTAGTTTAACCCATTCCCCATATACAACAAAGATAGCTAGGATAAGATGCTATACGATGCTAAGTACTATTTTTAAGTGCCAGGACGTACAAACATATAATAAGTGCATACTTAAAGTGCCAGGGTATACAAACATACAATAAGGGTGTAAGGGGGGTGTTTGTATAGGAGAGTAAGCGAGGAGAGGGGTAAGGAGGGAGGTTATGCAGAGTCCAGGTGAACTCTGAACAAGTGAGTCTTGAGTATCTTGCGGAAGCTGGTGAACGACTCTGCTCACCAGAGTTCATTCCACCATTGGGGTGCCAAAACAGAGAAGAGTCAACTTAGTTGACAGTATGTTTGCGGTCTACCTAAGGTTGTCCTTGAGCAAGATGCCCCCTAATCCCACCCTGCTTCTTAATGACCTGTATCTGAATTCACTGTCTAACCCCTACCTGCTCATTAGTGACATGTATCTGAATTCACTGTTTAACTCCTACCTGCTCCTTAGTGTCATGTATCTAAAATGTAAGGTTCAAATTGCTTTGGATAAAAGTGTCTATCGTATGGCAATGTTCGTATGAGGAATTGTTGATGCAATGTAGTGCTGAGCTTGAATATTAAAACATTTGGATATTTGTCAGTTAGGTGGGGATTAGAATCTTAATAAATAAATAACATGTTATGCCTATGCATATTTGCGAACAACAGGTAGAAGGTTAGGTTACATTTTGTCCCAATATCCCAGTGATAAAATACAAAAAAGTATGTTAGGGTGCCAGACAGCACTTCACGTCAGCGCTTCAGTTGAGGTAATTGCAGCCATCAAAATGGCTGCCAAACATAGGATGACTAATTTATAATGTGTTCATTTTGTATTCGGATATTAGAACATTATTTTAATACTTCGGTAGCATTTTGACACCTGCCGCCCAGTGTGAGAAGCGACAAAACCGACAGGGCCAGACTTTAAACGAACTGGTTGTAATAATAATGTTTAATAAAGGTTTTGTCTTCCATGGTAGCTCTCCCACTATTCAGTTGCAGCCATAGAAATGAGAGGCTGCAGCAAGCGATTAATGGTTTTAGAACGTGTTAAGGAGCTACAAGGCCAACAGATACCACAAACCCCTACCTAATAATAATAATAATAATAATAATAACAGTTCAGTAATTAAATCAACATGAATAGAACAGGTAGCGACGCATTTTCCGTTTATGGCAATCTGTCACCCACAAAGGTGCCAGTGCAATTTCATCAAAACTTTGCACAACGTTTATTCACCTATTTCTTTTGTGATAATTGGATACAGGCATACTCTGATTCTATGTGTGTCTTTTGAAACTTTTAGGCTACATTGAAGCTCTGTCATAACTGAGTCGGACTCAGACTGATGAGTGGAACCAAAAGCCACTGACTGTCACTATGAAATTCCTTTTAGTCTTTTCTTTCTTTTCTCAGAAATTCAAATATTTGTTTGACAAACCTTGAAATTATGTATTTGAGCCAGCTATAGGGCATTGTAGATCAATCATTATTTTATCACATGGAAATGGCTATCAATCGTTGATAAATTCTACCTTGCATTCATTCATCCATCTATCATTCATCCATCCATCACTATCCATCATCTCCCCATCACCCCGTCCAGACATCAACTAACTGACTGTAAAGAAGAGAATGAACGTGAGGAGGTCGAAAGAAATACTGAAGTTCACATGTTGCAACCAAACTCTGTTGTTCAAATCTGAACAGAACGACTCAAAATCATATTTAGCTTCTCAGCGGGCGATACACAATAGAAATTACTATGTCACAGCACACAGTGAGAGAGACAGAGGGAGAGGGACAGAGTGAGGGGGAGATTGACAGTGAGGGGGAGAGAGAAGGGGGAGAGAGAGAGAGGAATTACTTCTCTTCCATTTGTCAGAACCAAGGGCAGCCTGAGCGACATCCTGGACCTCTTAATGATGTAAACAAAGTTATAATTCAACCTTCTCATCTTCCTTCCTTTCACCTCTCTCTCCTTCCTTCTCTCCTCCTCTATCTGTCACCAACCCATACCTCTTCTCTCTACCTCAAGTACAGTTTTCCCCTCTTCCATCTCTTTTATTTTTTCATTACCCCTCTCCATCAATTCATCTGTTTATTGAGTTAAGAAACAGAAACCGAACGCTAGCCTGTCTGATTTAGTCTGATTGTTTTTATGTGGAATGACCAATCATCTCAGCGCCTCAGGGTTGAATCAGACAACAGATTATTTATGATGGTACACTCCACTTACAGAACTCTGTGTGTGTGTGGGAGGGCCCATATACGTACGTGAGTTTGAGTGTGTGTGAGGAGGTAAACTTTTGAGCTGTGACTGCATCCTAGTTTAGACGTGTTCAGCGTCTAGTCTTCGGAGAAGAGTGGTTGGTTGTAATGCGTGGAGTTTTGATTGAACAGTTAACTGTGATCTCCTCCCCCAGTCTGTCTCTGTGTTCTCATTCAGGGATTAAGGTCCAATTGTAATTGAGGAATTACTGCGTGGGTGCTCATTATGGCTGTGCACTGGAAGTCCTCAGAGTGTGTAAATTGAGTGTGCAAGTGTGCACTTTGGTTTGCAGGTTGCAGATGACTTTGCTTTGAGGTTTTCCTCAGATGAAGTAAGATGTCTGCTGATGATCTTTTATGAGTCCTGTTATTACTGCTATTTATATTACAACTAATACTACTACTACTATCGATGCTATTCATAATACTAATTTTAGTACACCCACAGGACTGACAGATAGGCAGACAGACGGAGAGAGACACACACACTCACACTCACACACTCACATTCATTAGCCAAGTCTGATTGCATGCTGGTTGCTCAACGCTAGTCTGCAAATTTGATCCCTGGTTTGTTCAGATTACAGATACACAGATTTATTGAAGGAGATAACTCTGCAGGGAGGATCACAGACACATGCACTCACGTTCGCATGCACACACACACATACATACATAAACACACACACACACACACACAGTTGCACGCAAACAATCCAGAAGGTAGAGTTTGGTCCCGACATTGTAATCCTATCTGGGTTTTCAGCGGTTGAAATAGTTGAATAATCTATAATCCAGTCTAATAATCTGGTAATATAGTAATCTGTCTACATGAGTATAAACCTAGCGATCACATCTTTGTTTGACTCATCTGGTAAAAACACACTGGGGGAATCTCCATGGCAACCAGCCATGGGCAGAGAGTAACGTTCTTCTAAAAGTGGGAACTACTAAACACGACCACAGTTTAGTAACTACAGTACTACAATGTTATTGTACATAAACATTTATATATTTGTAGGTATGTGCATGTATGTAAAGCCTCCACAGCAGTTAAACATCAGCTAATTTCAGGGCTAACATCAGAGCTAAACTACAGCTATCTCGGACAGGTTCCTTATGCCTGAGTCTTGAGCTACTGTCAGCATTTCCATGTTTTAAGCGGAGGAAGCTAATCGTAATGTAATGATGTTGCTGCTCGTTGCGCTAGCCAGCATTAACTTGCGTAAAGTAGCATTAGCTAGCATTAGCTGATGAGCCTAATGAGGCAGAACAAAGATGGTTAGATTAGCTTGTTAATGTTTAGCCGACCACGCTTAAGCAACCCGAAGATGCAGATCAGCATATGGACACGCAATGATAGTCTGTGTGTGTTTAGTATTTGTGTGTGTGTGTGACATATGGTTAAGCCCATACCAGCCCCGTAGCCTTCAGATCAATACCAGGACTAAATTCCCAAACTCAGTCATCCCTGCTGGAGTCCTTTAATCCACCAGAGGTCACCAGGGGTCACTAAAGGTCGCCAGGGGCTCACTGGGGGCCATCCGAGTGAATGAATGTTTTCTTGCATGATGTGATTCGTTTTGATGGTTGAAGGTTCTGTCTGTAGACCTTAATAGCGTTCTCTAAGGCATTATATGACCTAGTTCCTAAAGACACATATGGAAACATATACAGTACATTCAGCCCTATCAGCCCCAATCAACCACCTATTGGCAAGCAATTAAACATCAATAAACAATCAAATGCCAACCAATTAACCAATCAACGGAACTGTTTGCAACATATAAAGACTAGATTTGCACAGCCAGGAATTCAACCCACAATCTGTGACTTCTTTGGCCGGAGTCTCTGTTTAAAACTCTTCTCTCCTCTTCTGTTTGTGTGTGTGTGTGTGTGTGTGTGTGTGTGTGTGTGTGTGTGTGTGTGTGTGTGTGTGTGTGTGTGTGTGTGTGTGTGTGTGTGTGTGTGTGTGTGTGTGTGTGTGTGTGTGTGTGTGTGTGTGTGTGTGTCTGTCCAGACCCTGTGCATGGACCCCAGACCGTCAACGTGGTGGACATCCGTGCGCGCCAGCTCACAATCCAGTGGGAGACGTTCGGCTATGCTGTGACACGTTGCCATAGTTACAACTTGACGGTACGTGGTTACCGAGACGTCTGTCTGTCCGTCCATCGTAAAGTATGTCAAGTTTATTGTATTGTGATTGAAAGCTTGTTTGGCTAAATGACTCCAGAATTCCGTCTTTCATGTGTCTGCCCGTCCATTGTCTCAGAAATAATCATTACATTCTTAAGTACCTTATAAAACATCATTATTTATAAGATCAATATGTACATAGCATCGAACAATGGCAGAGCGAGTGGCCAGCAGCCCATTGGATCTGAGCCGTCTTTAAAGTGTCTCCTATCATCCATCTTTCGTCCATGGCTGTGGTTTCCATGGTTTCCAGGTGCAGTACCAGTACTCGTTCAACCAGCAGGAGTACTCTGTGGAGGAGCTGATCCAGACCTCGTCCCACTACACCCTGCGTGGTCTGCGGCCCTTCGTGACGGTGCGACTCCGTCTGGTGCTGGCCAACCCCGAGGGCAGCAAGGAGAGTGAGGAGATCGTGAAGCAGACCGAGGAGGACGGTGAGGCCCTCTCCCCACCCTGAGAGATTCGTACTTAATATGTCAAATGTTGTCGCTTAACAAGCGCATTTATCTAGAGAGACTGGCATGTGAGGGTGACAGCAGAGGTAGGCTAGTGGCACGGCCGATCGGCTGTCCTTAAACTAGTGGATGGTTGGTTCGAAACTTCGGTTCATACCAGCAAAGTGTCAGGATATTGATCCATGATTAAGAAAGGTGACCCAGGATAGTCAAGTTGTTAGGCTGTTTGAACCTGAAACGTTCTGGGTATGAACGCAGGCTACCTGTAGCTATCTTTGAGCAAGATGCCCCCTGACCCCTACCTGCTCTTAATGTATCTGAGAAGAATTCACTGCAAGTCACTTTGGGTGAAAATAATAATGTAAATGAATATATAGTAAATAATAAGGGTTAGGGTTAGTAGAATAACCAAAGATAACCAAAGAATAACCAAAGTTAGTAGAATAACTAATAGAATAACCAAACACAATACAATCGACATTGGAGTAACTAATAAAAAGTGTGTTCTAACTCATACATCAATTAATTTCAACAACAAGAGCTAAAAAACATGAGAGGCCAAAACAACAAAGGGAGAGGAGAACACAGTCATCCTTGGCTAGACTTTAATTTGAATATGCAGTATTACATTGAGTCATTTAGCAGAGGCTTTTATCCAAAATCCCTTGCAAGTGAAGCGGCATGCAATCAGATTTGGAGTAAGTACTATTATTAAGGCATAGCGGCAATAACAACAGTTTATGCCCCTAACTTCCTAATGGCCTGACATACACTACTGCTAATGTGTGTAAGTTAGAGTTGGAGCCAGCAAGGGGATCAAACCTAGTCGCTCCTTACTGATATCTCTCCCTAGGTAATAACGCACACTTAGGACCTAAAAATAAAAATGGACACAATAAGCGGATCGGAGCAGGGGCTGTAATTGCGATCAGCTGCTCCCAGCCCTGCGGGCCATAATGTTCTCTTGCTTCTCGGAACGTTGGGGCGCCCCGCGGTGTCCACGGTAACGCTTCTGCTGCTCTTCCCATCAGCATCAGGACCCAGCATCAACCTCTGTGCCCTCCCGTCGTTACGGAAACGCACAGCAAGCAAGTCAGCAAGCTTGTAATGATGGCTCACGGAGATGCTTCTTTTTCTTCTTGTTCTTCTGCTTCTTCTGCTTCTTCGTATCATTCTTATTCTGCTTGATCTTCGGTGGTTTATCTGATTACTAATATCCTCCTCTTCCTCTGCCACACACAGACACACACTCTCTCTCACACACACACACACACACATACACACACACACACACACACACACACATACACACATACCCACACATACAAAAAGACCTCACACACACACACACACACACACACACACACACACACACACACACACCGTGCATGCGCGCACAAAGACAGACACACACACACACACACATGCACAGGCACACACACATGCAGCCAAACGCAAATACACACCTATGAGCACTCGTACGCATACACACAAATTGTTTGCAAGACTCTTAATAACAAGAGGAATTACTTGGAGTGACCTAAGGGAGGGGAGAGTCTTAATTGTTTTGTCCTTAATTGTGTAGAGTTTAGCTGCAGTTAATCTGCTACCCCAGTAATGAGCATCACAACAACAGAGCAAACATGGAGGAGGATGTCTGCGTTGTAATGACTCTGTACTTACAGGATTAGCGATGGAATCACCTGCGCACACACACAAATGCACGCATACACACACACATACACACACATGCACGCATACACACACATATGCATGCATGCATACACATACACATGCACACACACTTACACACACACACACACACATACACACACAAACACACACACACACATTCACACACACAGTGTATTGAATCTTGAGGTTACAGAGAGATTACAGTTTGTAATCATCTTTCCTAATTGTTCACAAGGGCATGTTACAAATACTCTGAACATACACACATACATGCACCACAAACACACACACACACACACACACACAGAATGATTCAGAGAAACCTTGTCCATCTTGTTTTTGACGGGTAAACATCTAGAGAGGTTAAGAAACAGGAAGACCCACTAAACATACACTCAGTTCCATTCATCACACTGTCACATTTCCTTACTTGGAGGACTCACTGTGTGTGTGTGTGTGTGTGTATGAGTGTGCAGGTGCATGAGTGTGAGTGTGTACGTGAGTATGTTTCAGTGTGAATGTATGTGTGTGTGTGTGTGTGTATGCATGTGTGTGTTTGCTAGTTCACCATCCCCCTATCTGCTCCTTTACTTTGTCCATCCGCCATTTGTAACGATAAAAGACACACACACACACACACACACACACTTCTGTTAGCCTGGGCTGAAGCTGCCAGGTCGTCTCTGTGCTCAGCGGCTCATTAGTCCAACCTTGAAATGGTGATCTGTCAACTTCCTGTCAGGGTGTCGCTCAACTTCCTGTCCGCAGCCCTGGCAGGACACAACGCCACCACCTCCTCTCTTCTGACACCTCCCCACCTCTCATACCTCCTATCATCACTACAACCTCCCTTCCTCTACAACCTCCTCTCATCACTACCACCTCCCCTTCTTTGACACCTCCTCTTCACCTCCACCTCCCCTCCTCTGACACCTCCTCTCATCACTACATCCTCCCATCCTCTGACACCTCCTCTCATCACACACCTCCTCTCATTACTACCACCTCCCACCCTCTGACACCTCCTCTTCACCTCTACCTCCCCTCCTCTAACACCTCCTCTCATCAATCCCTTCTTTATCTGAAAAAAAAGTACTTAAAGTACTTCATGTGGCATCACAAACTCAAAGAATAAATGAAGAACGGGTTAAGCTAGCACATTTTCCCTCCAATCATTACTTTAATAACTGAGTAGTAGGTCTTCCTGGGACCGGGGGCCATCCGCCCAAGTGAGCGAGGAAGGGGGGGAGGGGGGTGGTAGCTGATCAATAAGAAGCATGTCTGTTCACCTCTGCCCCCCCCCCCCCCCCCCCCCCCCCCCCCCCCCCCCAAGTACTACATGGCCTCGCCGCTGAACATGCGGGTATTACTTCACAACCCAGAATGTCTGAAGTGTTCTGATGTGGAGCTGGGATTTAGCACCGCTCAGATTTAATAATCCTTTTATCTGGTGAGCAGAGATGCTTCGCTCAGATCATAGCGGCAAGAACAATGGAAATATAGTCAACAACAGAGTGACACACAGGACCAAACACATCCCACAGCCCTGGAGTGTTGTTGTTGTTGTTGTTGTTGTTGTGTTTTCTTGTGTCCTCATCAAACAGCAGTTTGAAGTTATCAGCTTTGGGTTATTAAACAAGTAGTGTACGTTACAGGCCTAGTAGGGATTATGAAGCAATCTCAACAAATACAACTCCTGGTCGCGTTTCGTTTAGGGACAAACAAACTGGATCATGTTTCATTCATGTGTTTAATTAACAGTTCACGCTCGCGAACATTATTTCATACAGTGAAAGCCATGTATTTTACCTCTTGCGGCGTATTTTCGGTGCATCAATCATCTGTTTGTGTCACTTCCTGTGTTGGTGTTTTCATGTTACATGCTGATGTTGGAGAAAACTTCATTTTTAAAGGGGAAAAAAAAGCGCCCCAGGAGTTAAGCAGCTCATAAACTGTGATTATGAAGTTGAGTATGATGGTATATGTGTAATGTGATTCATCACAATGAGAGATACTTCTGAACAAAACACTAGTGGCCTAGTTGGCCTCCCAACCGAAAGGTACTCAGTTCAATCCCCAATGTTCACCGTCTACCTGTTTGCATCCTTGAGCAAGATGCCCCCTAACCCTTACCTGGACCTTAGTGACATGTCTCTTAAATAATTCGCAGTAAAATAAAGTGTCTGCTAAATAGTAAATATCAAGCCTGGCGTTTGTCATGCTGCAGGAAAAACTTTCAGCGCTAAGCAGAATTTATGGGATGATGTACATAATGAGATTTCCTCAGAAATAGTTTTGAAACGCCCACTCTGAGCCATACCTGGAGAGAGGGGGAGTGCACACAAATAATCGAAGAGAAACCATTTAAACTGCGTCTCCCAGAATGCTCTGGTTTTTATTTAACCGGTCGTAACCGTGTTAGTCCCGCTCAGATCAAAGATCCCAGGCTAAAATATCTTCCTGCATAAAGTATATGAGTATATATAATCAAGTATTATATTATTCATACTAATATGTTTGTGTTTAAGGTATTTGAGCATCTTTAACAATGTGTGTTTTAAATATAAAACATAAAAATACATGTTTAAAGTATATGAGTATATCTAATTATGTTTAAGTATTTTAGTATAATATACTATGCATGTGTGTTAAAGTATATGAGTATATATTTGAATTAAACCGTCCTCTGTGTGCTCCTTATCTTCAGTGGGAGCATAAATCAGACATTTTGGTAATCTCTGCATCTTAATCTCGTCAAACAAGATTTCACTTAAAACTCAAGAATGTAATCTGGTCTCCAGCTCCCTTCAATCTCTATAATGTTTCTGTTTTATTAATAATAACAATATTTTTGGTCCAGTATACATGCCAGATTCGAACTAAACAATAAAATGGAATAGAATTGAGAAATAAAGAAATTTAAATAGAATTGTAGAAAAAAGAAAAAATATATATATGAAGCATGATATTAATTAATGTAATGTTGACTAAATAACCTTTGATATTCTATTGGGCGTGTGTATTTAATTCGCCTGACCTTTATGCCAAGTTAATGGGTTATGGTTTGTCTGAAAGAGGTTAAAACGCTGCCATAAAGAGGTATTAACGCTTTCTAAAAAAAGGTGAAAAAGCTGTCTGAAAGATGTAAGGCTACGAGGATGATTCCACCAGCCTTGGCTTATGTTCTGCCTTAATAGTTAAGTTATAATAACCAGGATGTGTTCTGCTTTGTTGTTTCAATAAACACTGGTCACTGGTCAGGTGCGTGCAGCTGTCAGCCATTTTGTGCCATAGGCCATTTTGACATTTGTCATTATCAGTTGAAAATAATAGTAAGCATGTCGAAACACAATAGTTATAAATATGCTAAAGGTTCAATCTGTTTAGACAAGGCAAGGATGTTTTGAATATGGAGAGAGAGAGAGAGTGACAAAGAAAATACACATTTCAGGTATTAGACAGTGAGGCTTGTGAATTGAGGGAGAGAGAGAGAGATGGAGAGAGAGAGATGGAGAGAGAGTAGGGGGAAGACTGAGAGATTAATAGAAATGTATACAACAAAGGGTGTGAGAGGGAGGGAGAGAGAGATGGGAGTTTGAAGCTTAATGAAGCAAAGCATTCAGTGTTCAGAACAGAGAAATGTAATCAAGTTATGATTAATGTGTTACACACGCTGTTATCTTTACAATGGCGCCTGTTTTTCTCTGTCTCCATCTCCCACAACGCACACAGACAAACACACACACACACACACACACACACGTAGGCAGGATGTGGGAGTGATAAGGTGTATGTGAGACGGTTTAATTACAGCTTTTTAAGAAATGTGATGAGATCGTTAGACGGGCTCCTAATCAACATCTTCACAATAGGACTTCTACATTATGTGTGTATGTGTGTGTATGTGTGTGTGTGTGTGTGTGTGTGTGTGCATTTGTAGTTGTGTCTTAAGCTTACACCAAAAAAATCCATCCTCTGTCTCTCACTCACACAGTCAGTCAGTGCTCCCTGTAGGGCACTTCACACCTTTAACCGTGTGTGTGTGTGTGTGTGTGTGTGTGTGTGTGTGTGTGTGTGTGTGTGTGTGTGTGTGTGTGTGTGTGTGTGTGTGTGTGTGTGTGTGTGTGTGTGTGTGTGTGTGTGTGTGTGTGTGTGAGAGAGAGACAAACTGCTTACATGCCTTTCTTAAGACTTGTGAAAGCAATCACACACACACACACATACACACAAAAAAATAAATAAAGAGTGTGGTATCTTCTGTCTCCCGTCATCGACAAGTGACTTCTTTAGCTTGTTGCTACATGGTTAGCTTGTTGCTACATGTGGTTAGCTTGTTGCTAAATGTTTAGCTCCGATGCAGGTCATGGTGGGTGATTTCACTCTCTCTATCTTTCTCTATCTCTGTCTCTCTCTCCCTCTCTCTCTCTGTGTATCTTTCTCTCTCTGTCTCTCTGTCGCTCTGTCTCTCTCTCCCTCTCTCTCTGTCTCTCTCTCTGCCAGTCTGCCTCAGTTCCACTTTCTCTCTATCATTTCATTTTAAAATTATTGTATTGTCATGGGAAAGATCACATATTCACATTTCCAAAACACCTACCAAAGGATTTACAATAAAGGAAAACATTTATAATTACTTTAGTGAAATATTATGCATTGTATCATGCACAATTAAATAAGCATTGATCAAATCTCTCCATGTTTCTCCATCTGTTTGACTGTTTGTCTGTCTGTCTGTCTCTCCATGTCTCTTTATCTGGCTCTCTATGTCTCTCTCTCTCTCTCTCTCTTTCGCTCTCTCCATGTCTCTCTCTCTGTTTCACTGTTTGTCTGTCTGTCTGTCTGTCTCTCTCTCCATGTCTCTATCTGTCTCTGTCTCTGTCTCTCTCTCTCTTTCTCTCTCCCTCTCTCTCTCTCTCTCTCTCTCTCTCTCTCTCTCTCTCTCTCTCTCTCTCTCTCTCTCTCTCTCTCTCTCTCTCTCTCTAGTCCCTGGGTCGGTTCCAGTTGAGTCTCTCCAGAACTCTCCCTACGAGGAGAAGATCTTCATGCAGTGGAGAGCTCCAAACGAGACCAACGGAGTCATTACACTCTACGAGGTGGGTGTGGGTGTGGGTGTAGGTGGCTGGGTGTGTGCAATGCAGAAAATAGATCAGGAAACAAGGAATTGATAAGTGTTGAAGTGTGTGTGTGTGTGTGTGTGTGTGTGTGTGTGTGTGTGTGTGTGTGTGTGTGTGTGTGTGTGTGTGTGTGTGTGTGTGTGTGATTCAAGCAATAAGTCACGAGAGGTCGTGGTTTACAGTGATATTAGAACTAGCTAGGGGGCATTGTTAGGCACATTGTTAGGCATGTTGCAAAGCCAGATTTATTAATCGATTACTAAAACCGTTACTATAGACTACATAGTAAGAGTTCCCAAAGTAAACACACAGCAACATTAAATACAGTCATTTATTCAAAAGCAAAATCCGTCTTTGCCAATCAATATAGTTCCTCAAGACAGCAAAATGGTTGCCAAGCAACACAGGCTAGCATACTTTGAGATTGGCAGCGCATTAATACAAACAAGTAATTCTTACACCATCACAGGTGTGTATTTAGAGCATTCAGACCCGATGCTGTTTCATGTTACTCTGAAGGGCCTTGACTGAAAGGGCAGAGATAATCTGAAACAACTAGAAAATGACAAGCTTTTCTATTCACTCGAAGTGTCTATCTTGAGACGTTATCTCAACCTGCTAACCACGAAGGCGGCACTCCTCGTAGCGACTGCAGGTTTGATTCCCACCTGTGGTCTACATTCCCTCTCTTCTCTTCAACCCACTTTCTCTTCTCTTCTCTGTTCTGTTCATTAAGACACAGAACCTTGAGGTTCATTCAGGTGTTGCATTTATCATGAAAAACATCTGTTTCGTGATAGAGGCAAGTACCCTTCTATCTCGGTCTCACAGCGTTTCGAAAAGTACAAATGCATTGACAAATCGACCATTGTACCTATAACCCAAAGCAACAGGATGTTTGTGTGTCTTCTTTTACTGCGTTGTATTGTGACCGGTAGATGGATGATGTCGCTGCCCAGGTGAATAGCCTTGTTGTTTTTTGATCATCTCTTTTAAGGACGCCGGCACTGAAATACCCCCCCCCCCATCCCCGCCAACGTGGGATTTTGAACCTGTATCTGGGGATGTGTTTGGACGTGTTTTGTGTTGGTCTTATTAATATGAATCTGTCCTCTTGTGTTTAACATATCAGAACCAGGGAGCAGAGCGCAACAATGCACTGCCATTAGAGATAATTACTGTAATTGCTGCTATTGAGGGGATTAAAGGAATCATCTGGGACATCTAAAGAGCTGCGGTAGCCTCTCGGCTCCTCTCTTTCCCTCTCTCTTCTCTCCTCGCTTTTTTTGTTTTATTTTTGTCATTTTGCTCTGCTTTCAAGCTCGGGAACAGATGAATTATCACAGGAACAATGAGGGTGGGGGTTGGAGATGGAGGAGGAGGATGAGGAGGGTGGTGATAGGGATGAAGGTAGCTGAAAAGAGAGGCGATGGCAACATAAGTGGGTTCCGCAGCATGTCTGATAATTTGTGGTGAGTGTTAGCTGCCAAATGTTCTGGCTTCTGAAAAATATGAGGGATGCAAAGAGAATGTCTTTAGGATTTTTTATTTGACTAAATCCTTGCTTCAATCTTTGTTTGCCAATATTAGAAACAAGATTTTATTCAACTGATTTTGTCAATAATTCAAAAGTTTCATGATTTCTTTTTAACATTGTGAGGGTTTGCATATTGACAAAGGATGAATGGATGGATAGATAGATAGTTAGATAGATACGTTCTACTCATATCCGATGGACTGACGGATATATTGATAGATAAATAGATAGAGATAGATATAGAGGGATAGGTAGATAGATACAGATATATATGGTGGGATGTATATAGAGAGAGAGAGAGAGAGAGAGAGAGAGAGAGAGAGAGAGAGAGAGAGAGAGAGAGAGAGAGAGAGAGAGAGAGAGAGAGAGAGAGAGAGAGAGAGAGAGAGAGAGAGAGAGAGATATATAGATATATATAGATATAAAGAGATATGGTTGATGGACAGATGGATATATATATATAAAGACATAGTGGATGGCTAGATATATAGAGATATAGGTGGATGGACAGATGGATAGATATCTAGATATAGTGGATAGATATCTATATATATATATATATATATGGATAGATGGATATATAAGATATATAGTGGATGGATGGATGGATATATATCTCGATATGTAGAGATATAGTGGATGGATAGATGGATATGAAGTCTAGTCCTAATATGTGACTCCATCAGTATCTCCAGCCACCAATGAAACACCAGCAGGCACCAGCTGGGCTCATCATCTCTGTGTGTCGCTCTCTGACCTCTTATGACCTCAGAGCTAACGCACATACCGCTGTGAGAGAGAGACCCCCTTGAGAGAGAGAGAGAGCGAGAGAGCGAGAGAAATAGAGATGGGGAGGGAAAGAGAGAGAGCGAGAGATGGGGGAGAAAGGAGAGAGGGAGACAGATGGGGAGGGAAAGAGAGAGGGAGAGAGATGATAGGGAAAGCGAGAGGGAGAGAGATGGGAAGAGAGAGAGAGAGAGATGGGGAGAGAAAGAAAGGGAGAGAGAGACGGAGAGAGATGGAAAAGGAGAGAGAGTGAGAAATAGAGAGACAGAGGGAGAGATAGTGAGAGAGTTGATGTGAGCAGCAGGTTGTCAGTTCCATCTCTAAACACCTCATCAGACTCAGCGTCCAAAATCGATTCTCTCAGTGGCTAGCTGGGGAGGCTAGCCACTGCAATGCTTGCCACCTGCTAGCTCTGTTAGCCTCCCCCACTAGCCAACCCTGCTTGTACCATTATTCTAGCCCCTGCTAGTTCTGTTAGCCACCTCCACAAGCCCCTCCTGCTAAACCTGTGACACTAGTTCATGTAATCTCCCCCTGGTGGCCTCCCCTGGTATCCCAAATTTTATTGAATCTTATCGTAGCTACCGCGATACACAACCCCCCCCCCCCCCCAACCCCCCCCCCCCCCCCCCCACCCCCACCCCACCCCCCCTCAGAACACACAGGTTGTCTGACACTGCTGGTGAGCAAGGCACATCGGCAAGTAGTCCGTTACATAATCATGACAACACCAAATACCTACAAAAGAAAATAGTTTGTTGTTTTACTTCACAAAACATTAAAAATCCCCTTCTAAAACGATTATTCATAATTCGGGGATTTCATTATTGATTGCATGTCAAAATGTGATTAAGAATCAATAGAAACAGTGAACCAGAATGTAAAATCAGCCTACTGTAATATTATGGTATTAAAAAAAACAATATTATGTTATAAACTAGAGGTCTTAGACCTTCTTAATATTGCCAGCTCTGGGGATCCATTAATGTTTTGAAGTATTTTTTTGTTTGTTTATTTTAACACACCATCAGACTGGCGGTCAGGGAGGGGAGGTTAAGCACCTCTCCGGTCCTCTCGTCTCTCTCCTGGCGTTCATCCACATGCAGAAAACTAGAAAATATGAAACTACACCACAGTAAACTACACAACAGTAAACTACACAACAGTAAACTACACAACAGTAAACTACACTACAGTAAACAACATTACCCTGGATCTGAACAAGCCAGCTTCCACTGATAGCTAGCGTGTTGATATGACCTCTCTTTGTTATCCAAGACGCAAAAGTGGGTAAAAAGAGGGTGAAAATGTAGAATCCCTGCGGAGCGCCACTCACGTCTCGTGTGTGTGAGTGTGTGTGTGTGTGTGTGTGTGTGTTTGTGTGTGTGAGAGAGTATGTTTGTGTATGTTTCAGTGTGTGTGCATGTGTGTGTGAGTATGTGTGTGTATGTTTGAGTGCATGTGTGTGTGTGTATGTGTGTGTACGTTTGAGTACACATGTGCGTGTGTGTAAGTATCCGATGACTTCCATCGGACGAAAAGAACAGCAACATAAAAGCAGATCCGATCTCCATGACGCAGGAGTATCTGAATGTGTGTGTGTGTGTGGAGGGAGTCCTCAGTCTCACCAAAGTGTGTGCGTCTGTGTGTCTGTTCTGTAATGAAGACAAACAGGGACATACTGGTCAGATGTTTGCGATCCTGGATGGAGAGCTCAATTCTCTGATATTCAAGAGGAAATGTCATGGGACGCATACAGAGAGACAGACAGGCAGAGACTTACAAATATACACACACATGCTCATGTACACACACTGCTAGTCACATTTCAGATACAAGCATTTTTCTGAGAATAATCCACTCTACTCTAAGAATTCAAATGTTCCACTTCCCACCCTGGAGCCAATCACAGCATTCCTTCTACCTCTCTGACCAATCATTGACCCCCTTGGGCAATCTGCTTTACCAATTACAGCAAACTGCTGATGTTTCAGTACATGAGTTGGAATCTTCCACTCATGTAATTTTAATTGGCTCTCATCTTCCTCGTGTCACTGTTCCGCCCAGAGGGAGCTGCTAGATTTGACCACCTCTACACTTCATTACTTTTACTGTAGAGTCTCTTCTATATTACCTAGCGATATGTATACCCAGCGCTTATGGTCAGCTGTGTCAGCCAATGGCATTCATCCAGACCCACCAAAAGAGCCAAGTCTGGCTCCTCCTCCTCCTCTCCCTTCTAATCCCACCTATGAACAGGTGTACATCCATTCAAAAACATCAGAGGAACACCTGTACATAACATAATCAGTAATCATGCGCACACACACACACACACACACACACACACACACACACACACACACACACACACACACACCCCAGTACAGAGGTTTACATGACAGGTAATTTGAGTAGAAGCGGGTTCTGGTCGAATGCCGCCTGTTGCCATGGCAGCTGTCTCCTGACCACCACTTCCTGCCGGTTCCCTCCAGCCATTGCCCCGGAAACATCGGCATGGTAATACATGTCAAAGCTGTCAACCTCCCCCCCGCCCCCACCCCTCCCTCCCTCGGGAAACACTGCCTGGACGCGTTTTCAAAACTTTAAGTTGTTGTTTGCAGGGGCGGAGCAAGAGATTGATTTTAAAGCCTTCAGACTGACGTAGTGAGGAGGTTTTAGTTTCTAAGACAGATACCCTCTGGGGTCGCATGTTGAGTTCTGTGTTTATAGATTAGCCCCGCAGGCTATTGGAGAGAGAATGGTGAAATATTATTATCCATCTGTCTGTCTCTCTCTCTGTCTCTGTCTCTCTCTCTCTCTCTCTTTCATATGCACTCGTACGAATAAACAAACACAGTCTTTCTTGTGGCCCAGAATGTATGACTTTTGACAGTCTGTCCCAGTTGGATAGTTGAAATTACAAAACAGGATAACACAGCATCAATTCACACATCTTTTGCCTTGGTTTAGAGCTGCTCAGCAAAGAAAAAGGCATGGTCAGCCCAATACAAACAGGTCTTATATAATATCATATATAAAATATAAAACATGACTATTGATAGTTTTAATAATAATATTTATAATAACCACCATTAATAAATCTAATAAGTATATATAATAATGAAACTATATATATTTAAAAACAAGTATTTGCCAACCTATAAGTAATACTGCATAATAACTGAGTTCTCTATACCTTTTCTCTCTCTCTATCTCTCTATTCTCTCTCTATCTCTTCTTTCTGTCTCTTTTCTCCATCTTTTTTGTCCTTTTGTTGCTTTTATCGATTTTTTGGTTGTTTCTATTCTTCCAACACAAAGGATCAGTTTCATTAAATCAAAATATCCCTCGCTCTCTCTCTCTCTCTCTCTCTCTCTCTCTCTCTCTCTCTCTCTCTCTCTCTCTCTCTCTCTCTCTCTCTCTCTCTCTCTCTCTCTCTCTCTCTCTCTCTCTCTCTCTCTCTCTCTCTCTCTCTCTTCTCTCTCTCTCTCTCGGGTTAAGAAGCCAACACGTTAACGGCAGAAGAAAATAGCATGCCCACAAAACACAGCATTGCGTGGAGGAAAACATGTGTGCTTGGGTCAATTGACAAAAACCGCAATCATGGAACAATAATAATTAGTTTAATTAATTTAATTATTATTAAATTAAATTAAAAGTAATTTAATTTATTTTTCTTGTAGAGTGTACCGCACATGTTGTTGTCAACATCAGTTTCTAAGTAGAGGGACTTGTAACTAAGTCAACAATAGACTCTACGTCCTCTTGCTCTGAGGCAATACGTCTATTTTTATCCAGCTGGAGTCAAACCACAGCTCCTTAGGCGAGGAGAAGAGAGAGGGAGAGGGAGAGGGAGAGGAGAAGGGAGGAAGGAAAAAGAGACCACAGCTCCTTAGGTGAGGAGAAGAGAGGAGAGGGAGAGGAGAGAAGAGGAAGGAGAGGGAGACCACAACTCATTAGGAGAGGAGTGGAAGGGTGAAGGAGAGGGAGACTGTGCTCCTTAGGAGAGGAGAGGAGAGGAGAGAGGGAGAGGAGAGGGGAGGAAGGAAAAGGAGAACACAGCTCCTTCAGAGAGGAGAGGAGAGGGGGAAGGAGAGGGGAGAGAGGAGGAAGGAGAGGGAGAATATAGCTCCTTAGGAGAGGAGAGGAGAGGAGAGGAGAGGAGGAAGGAGAGGGAGACTACAGCTCCTACGTATACAAATATGTATAGAAATGTAAATATATATTACAAATATAGTATAATCAAATAGATGAAATAAAGAACAACCAATTAAACTATTTTTGGAGAGTGGACACCTGTGGTGTTCACTCTTTTTTCTATCTCTATTTCTCTCTTTATCCTCTCTTTATCTCTCTCTCTCTGTCTCTCTTTCTCTAGTTCTCATTCTCTTTCTACATGTCTCTATCTCTCTCCTCCTGTGAAAACAGCTCTGTTGAGTTATTCTCCTTGGACTCACTAAATTACCCACAGTGCACTTTGCCCACAGCACTGCTGTCTTTTCATTGGTCAATAAAACTACCTGAGCTTTAATAGCCCTGCACTCTCATTCAAGAGAGAGCAAGAGGGAAGCTGGGTGTGTGTGTGTGTGTGTGCGTGTGTGTGTGTGTGAGTGTGTGTGTGTGGGGGGGGGGGGGGGGGGGGGGGGGGGAGGAGAGAGGGGCAGAGATAGAGAGAAGGGGAAAGGAGCGAGAGAAAGAGGACGAGAGCAGGGGTGGTGGAAGGGGAGGCAAAGGTGAGCGAGAGAGAGAGAGAGAAAGAGAGAGGGAAATGGAGGGGAGTAAAGAGAGATATTAAATGAGAGATATGGGGGGGCTGAACAAATTAGCTCAGGGAAGCACGTCCCCATAAGTTATAAAAACGGAGAAAATAACGGAGTAAATAACGGTGTTAACCTATCATGGTCCATCTGATACATACCTCACTCTTGGAAAAGGAAAATACAGAAATAAATGTCTCCAAACCCTCTGGCGTGGAGAGAAGAGGGGGAGAGGAGAGAGAATGAGAGGTTGTTCTTGTCCATTTAATGGAAGCCTGTTTCCTTCATTAGTTCCGTTAAGGAGGTGATGATTTCACCCCAACAGCGTGGATCTGAATTTCTGCTCTGCTGCATTGTTTGTACCTGGTTAGTTCTCACTCAGGCCTTCAGTAAGCCAACGTGATTAGTGCTCTAACGGCCCACTGTGGAGCTATTGAACAGGGGTCCAGTTACAACCTCCTGGCTTGTATTCTCCTGGCTTGGGTTCTGTCTGCTTACGGTCTGGGTACACAACACGTGAGGAGGTGTGTGGATAACTTCGCCCCCGTACCTCGGTAATGTCTTTTTATTTGACTTATTAAGGTGAAAATCAAAAGATGAAAAAGCGGTTATTTTCCTACGCTTCTCTTTAATGTCGTACAAGAGGGAGAGATGGGAGACGTAGTGGATGAAGGGAGAGAGATGGGAGGGAGAGAGAAGTGAGAAAAATAGAGAGACGCATACGATGAGGGAGAGATAAAAGATCAGAGAGGCAGAATAAGAGTCATGATAATAATACAGAGCGTACGAGCGTTATGAGTCATAAAATAAAAGTGTGGAAGTAGAGTGGTAGTGCAGCGTGGATGAGAGAGAGGGACTGTTATTGTGCGCCCAGGTTGTAGTAATGGCTATTGATTTTACTGGTTTGATTTAACTGGTTTAGTTCAAAACTGGTTCAGTCGTCAGTCAGACACTCTCAGAGCAGTACACATTGTTCACGCATGCATGCACTCTCTCCCAATCAAACACACACACACACACACAGACACACACACACACACACACACACACACACACACACACACACACACACACATTGATTTATGCCTACAGACTCAAACATAATAGACACACATACTGTACTGTACTCTGCCTCTCTCTCTTTATCTCTCTCTTTCTCTCTATCTCTCTCTCTCCATCAGTCCTACCAGTGTGTAGTGTTAACAGAATATCCTCCCGGCTAAATACCCATGATGCATTTAGCTCAAGGTTCAACATTTCAGACCAACAGTTGACCCAGCAAGTGAGCAAGAACCAAGGCTGTGTGTGAGAGAGAGATAGTTTGTGTCTATACAAGTATGTGTGTGCTTGTGTGTGTGTGTGTGTGTGTGTGTGTTAGTTTTTGACTATACAAGTGTGTGTGTGTGTGTGTGTGTGTTTGCTTGCGTGTCCGTCCATCAGTGTTCTGTGTGTGCGAGCGCCCTACATGTCTAATTGACGGTGACAAAGTGGGGACTGTTTCCGGGGGCGACGTGCTGACAGACATGGATGGTGTGGTTAACAGTTGAGCTGTAAAGTGAGGATCCAAGCTCGCTTTGGTGTCAGCGCCTGCCTGTTGTCTCTTTAGTACCGTGGGAGCAAAACACTTCCAGTCACATTCCACTTCCTCTCAGACTAATTTGTCTCCGCAGTCGCCTGGTACGCAGTGTGACAGTTTTACAGCCGAAGGTCGATATGTTGAGCCAGCTCAGAGCGGGACATCTTGACAGAGACTGGCCGCATATTGCTGTGTTTACGTTGGAGGTGTCATGTGTAATCTATCTTTAATCCAGATGGATTACTCAGATTGGATTGATCACTCATTACATCAGATGTGGTCACTACCTGGTAACTACCTGGAGAAGGACAGAAAATATTTGCGAAAGAGAGAAGGAATGATATTGAGGTATAGGACTGGAGTTCAGAATCAAACCTGCGGTCGCAGCATAGGCAATGTTGACCTATCACCTACATTGTTAGTGCACTAGTTGGTTGAGACACATAAATAGAATCAGCATTCAAATGACGGTCATCAGAACAGAAATACACTCTATAAGCACAGGAAAAGTATAAGGAAAAGTATAAGCACAGAAATAGGAACAAACATAAGTGTCTGTGACAGAATAGTGAACATGTGGCCTCCTCCCAGATCACCTACAAGGCGCTGAGCTCTCTGGACCCCAGCGTGGACCTCACCACCCAGCGGGGCCGGGTCTTCAAGCTGAGGAACGAGACCCAGCACCTGTTTGTGGGCCTCTACCCCGGGACGACCTACTTCTTCACCCTCAAGGCCTCCACCAATAAGGGCTTCGGCCCACCGGTCACCACTCGCATCGCCACCAAGATAGCAGGTACACCTGGGATACCTGTCTGTCTCTCTTTCAACCTGGCTATCTGGCTATCTGCTATCTGTTTGTCTACCTCGCTATCAATCTGTATTGACTCTGTCTGTCTGTCTGTCTGTCTTTTCTCTGTCTGTAGGAACTACCTGTCTGTCTGTACCATCTGTCAACTTTTCTGTTCTCCCTGTCTGCCTATACCTGCCAGTCAGTCTGCCTGTGTGTCTGTCAATCTGTCTGCCTGCTCTACCTGTCGGTTGTGTCTGAGGTTGCTGTTGTTTGGATTGAACCATTTGAACCGTTTCCGTGGTGATATTCAGCAGCAGGGTTTGGCAGAGTGAGAACCAAGCCCTGACAGTTTGGCTACCTTCTTGTGCAGCTCCTGAGCAGCACCGCAACGGAAAGGCAACACGCTCCATTCACTTTGTACTGAATGCATCAACGCATGGCACAAAGGATCATGGGACAGCTCACTTAGGGTGAAGGGTGGGACGAAAGTTGAACTTTGGTTAACTCTATGCAAATGAAAGCGCAGCCCCATGCACGTGATTTGACTATCTACCTTGATATACACCATATATGGCTATATATACGCATTGGACTAAGTCACTTAATAAAGTTACTGGGTTATGTATGAAATATAAAAAATATAGGAATGCATAATAAGCAGTTTGTTTCACTCATATCGTGATCAACATATGTTTTTCTGAGACTTGAATAGCTATGCTCTGATAGCCAAGTCGTTAATCTGCCGATAAAACTCGTCCGTGTAGTGTGTCGCGCTCACAAGTCATGACATCGCAGCAGTCATGTGACCACATGCATTCATGTGACCAGGCGTGTAAAGTGATGCAGAGCAGCTGGCAACAGCAGCATGCTACACTGCCCTAGAGCAATTGAGCAAGACCCCATCTGGACAGACAGGGATCCACCGACGGCACAAGACGAACAAAACAATAATATTTCTGAAGGTTATTTCATGTGTTTTAACAGTCCCAGGTTAAATGCGGCATAACAGGGAATGGAACTGGAAAACAATCCCATGACGGATACTCTAGTTCGTTAGGGTGTTTGACCTCAGCTGAAAGATTCATCCAAGTCCACAGCCTAACCTGTAAGCATCCCTGAGTAAAATAGCCTAATCACTCCCTTCTCTTTCATGACATGTATGTACAAAAATAATTCACTGTCGATTGCTTTGGATTAAAGTTTCTTATAAATAGTAACGCAGCCAGTGATGACATCAAAGTCAATCTGTTATTCTGTACAGGAGGGGGGCATAGAACAGAATCAACATCATGTAACAATATGTTATCCAACACCATATCTAATCCAATATTCTAAACAGCTGTTGTGACCCTTGACCCCCTGGCATGTAACTCCCAACTGCCGAATCGTGGCGGTGCTGACTGTTAGCATTCTGTGCTATTCGGGTCGCCTCTGCTAGCACATTAGCATTTAAACGGCTGTCCGTCAGCCTGTCTCTCACTCTGACAGCTGAGTCCTCCTGGCCTTTTCCCTCTGTGGCGTGTGGCGACGTGTTAGCATCTGTGAATTAAAATAAATAAATAAAATAGTTTTTTTTTGCATCTTCCCCATCCTAAATACCACGCCAGCCACTATCTTTGTTATCTCCCCCCCAAGAACAAAGGATTAAAAAGATAAATTAAATGGAGTTGACAGAGGGAGAGACAGACGGAGGGGAGTGATTGAAGGAGCAGGCGTAGGAGGAGGAGGAGGGAGGTGTTTGACTGTTGTGTGATTTTCCTAAATGCCACATCAATCTGTTTGGCTTCTGTGGCGTAAGCAGATGCACTCTGCTGTGGCTGGGAGCTTTAAGAGGTGTCTGAGGAACGCTGCCTCTCAGCTCTTTATGATGGTCCCTAACTCACCTGAGGTGAGAGCATTATGGCAGCACTCTAGCACCAAGGACAACCTTATTATTAAATAAATAAATAAAAAATCCAAGGACTGTATACAATTCATAACCGCAAAGGAAAGAGGGAAGACATTACTGAAACGCTATTTGTTTTCACATCGCAGATAAAACTATGTACGATATTCACTGTCACATAGCTTGTAGGAAAATCGATATACACGTTGTCAAAACTGAAATGGAGCCGCAGTAGTAAAATGAATACCCTATGATATCATAATTAATACTGTAATAAAATAAAATGCTAACCTACAATGCCTTGTGGGTGGTACAGATTACCACTTCTCTTATGACATCACAGCGTGATGTCAAAGTGATGTCACGTGAGATGTTGCGCCATGATGTCACACACAACCACACACAGACACACACACACACACTGCAATGTATAACAATGATGTTACACCGTACTGTTGTACTATGATGTAACGCTATGATTTAATACTGTGATGTCACCCTGTGATGTAATCATGTGATGTCACACCAAGATATCCTACTATGATGGCATTCTGTTATGTCATACTGTGATGCCGCATTGGGATGTCACATGTGATGTCATACTGTTAGGTTGATGTGCGATGTTATCCTGTGAATGTAGTACAGTGATGTCAAACCTGCAGTGTTAATATGCATTTATTTTCCCCATCAGCCCCTCTGATGCCGGAGTACGAGTCTGAGGCGCCGCTGAACGAGACTGACACCACCATCACCCTGCTGCTGAAGCCCGCCCAATCACGTGGCGCGCCCGTCAGGTACGCCCCATGACGTCATGTCCTGCCGTCTAAGCATTGACGGTTTACCTCTGCTAATCTCTTTACTTATCTTTCTTTACCTCTTATGTTTACCGCTTCATCTGTCATTCCATCTGCACCCTACACTCCTTCTCGTCTCTTCTCCCTTCCTCTCCTTTCCTTTCCTTTCCTCTCCTCTCCCCTCCTCTCCCCTCCTCACTCTTCAACTCCATCACTCTTACTTGATATCCTTGTGTGGTTGTTGATATGAGGGAGGGAAGAGGTGACAAGCTTGACTTCCTGTCAGTAATTTGATACTTCCTGTCCGCTGACTTGGAAAATGCTGCTTAGCGGCTTTAGGAGAGTGGAGATTAACCTCCAATGGATTGTTGACACACTGACTTAAAAAAGAAGCAGCTTTTTGGGAGCACGTATTTCTGGGGTAATTGTTACATTGAGTTTTGACAAATGATTTGACACTCATGACAAGTCTGTGCACACAAATACACTAACCTACATACACATGCATGGACACACAGGCACCTGCACAGGCAATCCGGTATGCGAGTCAAGCACACACACACAAACCACTAAATCACACAAAGCCACACAAACGCACACATGTTGGTTTTCCTTCTGAAAGGGCACACATTGTTTAAGTCAGAGTGTGTATTAATTAAAAGTTCACTCTGAACGTGTGTTTCCATCCATTTAATTGGAATCAGGGAGAACATAATTCTGTGGTGGGAGGGGAAGTTGGAGGGAGGGTACGTGTAGTGACAAGTTGGCGTCTAATAAATGAGTTTTCAAAAGCCGCTGCGAGCATGGGTCAAAAGTTTGCCGTTAATTTCCAAAACCTCCTCAGGGTATCTTACAGCCGATCACTCCTGGCTCTGTGAAAATAGAAAACTGTAAAATAGAACGGATGTTGTTTCCAATGAGCCTTGAGGGGAGACCTGCTGCTCTCCCTGTCTCTTTTCTGTTGTTCCTTTATTAATCCTACACATCGTATTACTCCTGATTCCTTCAGCCGCCCTGCACTCCCATCCGGCAGGATCGGCAGGTTCAGTCAGGTTAGGCGTTCGGGTTGGGGGTTTGATTCCCACGGTCCGCAGCCCTGTCTGCAGGGTAGAAGAACAGATTGGGTGGCAATGGCTCGGGGTGGCAGTGGGTCAGGATGTAAAGCAGGTGGCCTTGCAATCCGAAGGTTGCTGGTTTGATTCCCAGCTCAAAGCTTAGTGTTGAGGTTTCCCTGAGCAAGACACCTAACCCTATCTGCAAACAACTACCTTGATGAGCTGGCTGCTGCCTTGCTTGGGTTGACAATTAGTGCCTCACAAACACACATTCATATGCCGACGGGGGCGTCAACATATGATTGTGCGTATTTGAGGCGCTAATTGCAAAGCACTTTAAGTGGACAAACGGGTATGAATAGCACACAATATATGCAGTCCATTTACCATTTAGATCCCCTAACCACCGACCTGCTCCTTAATTATATGCATCTACACAAGTTCAGTCTGTTGCATCGCTAAGTTATTATTGTTATTAATCATTCTAGATCATCAAACTTGGAGCTGCTCACCTATTGATCGTACATGTTTTAATTGGTCTCAGCCTGACTTTTAAGTTGATTTGAACATAATCAGCCAAGGTGATTAGATTGAGTTTTATTAGGCAGGCTGGGAGTTGATCTTGGAGGAAGCGAACACATTTTAATGTGAGCTGAACTTTGGAGAGAAGAGCTGGATTTCATGCTGGATCTTTAATAAGATAAGAGCCCTTCTGGAGCTCTGAGAGGGACGCTTAGAGAGGATGGTCTGAACACACATACATGCACACACACACACAAACACACACACTCATGCAGACTTGTGTGCATACATGCAAACATACATGAGTCTGTCTCTAAATGTATTCATAGACATTAATATTCCCGCTAATGCAAACATGCATATGGAAACAGGCATACATATAAAACATGAATACTAACACACACACACACACACACATGCTTAATAACCCATGCACAGACATGGAAACATTTGCATCCATTCATACAACAGAGATGAAACAAAAACATACGCATTAACACATTTCTACACACATACAGACAGACACACACACACATACACACACATACACACACACTCATTAATGGTTTAAGGTAATTGTGGCCCATCTCTGTGCTGTAGTTTACATGCTGCTGCCTCTTAACACCATTTGTATGATATAGACCCTCACCAGGGGGGCGAGAGACATGGGGAGACAGAAAGAAAGGATTGGAAGTGAGAAAGGAGAGGAAGAGAAGGAGGGAGAAGGAAATCATGAAGAAGAGAGAGGAGAATGGAAAGAGAGAGAGATAAACATGAGAATAGAGAGAGGTGGGAGGCGTGGGTACGTTCTTTGGTCATCAGTAATTATCTCTTTTATGTTTTTTTATGTTTTCTGAAAGCGGCCAATTGGCTGGGGGATAATTGGCTGCAACACACTTTCCTGATTATGTGTCGATGTGAGGACCGGTCTGAGGAGGATGAAGGACCTCACAACACCGTCCCCATTTAGCCATGAAGCACACACACACAAAGACATGTACACTTTGACATGAATCGTCTTCCACACACAGACATATACACACACACATTAACATGAAGCTTCTTACACACACAAACACACACACATTAACATGAAGCTTCTCACACACAAACACACACGCACACTCACACACATACACCTCAAAACAAAGATTGCGCATTAATACATAAGAATGAAACAAACAAACAAACAAGCATCGATCACATATTATTGACAATGTTAATTTTGTATTTAAATTGTTGTATCTATTTTTTATTTTTTTTTGTATTTGGCTAGGAGTATTTGACTCCTAGCCGAAAGGGTTTGACTCCTAATGTCCCCAGTCTACCTATTGTCCCCAGTCTACCTATGGGCATCCTTTGAGCAAAACTGCCCCCCAACCAGTACCTGTTGCTTCATGACACGCATGTAAGTGACTGAATGGTCCCAGATACCAATCATTGTGTATGTTCTTGTGTTGCTAGCTCCTACCAGCTGGTGGTGAAGGAGGAGCGTAAGTCTAAATCTCGCCGGGCCGCCGGCGATGGTACCAGCGCCCCAGCCTGTTTCTCGGCTCCAGTCAGCTTCCGGAACGCCTCTGCGTTGGACTCGGCGTACTACATGGCGGCAGAGCTGCCGCCCTCCAGCATGACGGCGCCCACAGCCTTCACCGTGGGCGACAACAAGAGCTACGGGGGCTTCTCCAATCCCCCCCTCTCCCCGGCCAAGAGCTACAGCGTCTACTACCAAGCCATCAGCCGCGCCAACGGGGTGGGTAAACATGACGAAGAACCTAACACCGCCGCCGCGGTCACCTCACGACTGTGGCGTTTGTAGTTCACATCTATGGATTTAAATTTTGCCTCCTCAAAAAAGTCCTGTGTTTATATAGTCATTCAGCAAGAAACATTTACTTCTACTTCGACTAGGAGTTTTCTGGTAATCTATACTAAAGCAGAACCCAAGTGCCTTTATGCAAGACAGTGTCTTTTTCTAAGTCTATATGGTTGTTGTGAGCCAAAGATCTTAAATAGGTGAAGTACTCAAAAGACCATAGACAGGCCTAGTAGCAAAACATGTGTATTGTGTGTGTGTGTGTGTGTGTGTGTGTGTGTGTGTGTGTGTGTGTATTTGTGCATGTGTCTGTGTTTGTGTGTTTATCAAAGCAGGACACTACACAGATACTACAGTACATTTGACTGTGTACCTCTCAGTATCCTGTGTTTGTGCGAACTTTAAACCATCAGCAAATGAACAACACCCCTTATCCCTCATTCCCGAGACAAAGTCACTTTTCCAATCTCCGTATCGCAGTGAAATCCTCAGAGTACTACTTTAATTTTCCACCTTCGTAACCACGGTAACTCCTTTTGGCAAGCAGAGCTGCTGCCGTGATGTTATATCCTCCCCCTCCCAGAATGCTGTCCCAGAATGCAACTCAACAGAGATATAACGTGTGTGTGTGTGTGTATTGGGTATGTATCAGTGTATGTCATTTTGTATTGATGACTGTGTGTGTGTGTGTGTGTGTGTGTGTGTGTGTGTGGGTCTGTGTGCATGAACCTATGTGTGTTCCTGTGGTCATGCCTATGTGTGTGTGTCTGTGTGTGTTATTGTGTGTGTCTACGTCTTAATCTAGTCATATCAGACATCCTGATTTGATTGGATCCCAGCCAATCCAATCAGTGTGTAATTTGTATGGGTCAGGGGGCGGGAGGTTGAGAAGCAAATGGGAAAACAAGTGTGCCCACGCAGCCACCGTAGCCAGGTGATTCATGCATGACAAATAGACATCAATGTATAATTCTCTGCCCCCTGATGAGGAAAATCAGGACTAAGAGTGACTTTGACCTGAATACTTTACTCAAAACACACATTCAAATGGAGAACATATATTTAGAATGATTCTATATTCTACAGGGAGACTGAGACCAGCTTCCATTACTGATTAAATAAGGGATGATTAAAACTCAGTGTCATTTTCAAGGGCACTTAGATTATAGGCAAGCATTAGGTCTTAAAGAGCCAGTGAATCCAAACTTTTTTTTTCGTTTTAAACGTGGTAATATGATCGTCAACATAGTAATCTCTTTCATATCGTACCTGTTACCCCAATTAAAAAAAAGGAGTAAAATCTTGTTTTTGCTGTTCTCCCCAAAACACTATGTGAACGTTCCACTCTGTTGCTAACGCAGGTGGCGCTTTTCGTGACGTCTGAGTGCCTTATCCGAGGCATTCAGACGTCACGACCAAAGGGCACCGGCGGCGCGGTGTGTGTGGACGTGTGGAGCTCTGTATGGGCAGAGGTTGGCCGCGGCGTCCGAGAGAAAGTGTAGCTTTTCGTACACTTATAGTATAACGCCACAGTGTGTGTGGATGGTGAAGCTCTGTCTGAGCAGCGGTTTATTTAATGTCCTCGTCCGAGTGAGGGTTAGGCTTCCCGGATACACATAGTCTAACGCTAATGTGTGTGTGGATGGTGAAGCTCCGTCTGTACAGTGGTTTATTTAATAGCCGTGTCCTAGTGAGGGTTAGGCCTCCCAGACACCTGTAGTATAATGCTACGGTGAATGGCGCATTTCGTGTTCAACATTGCTCATTGTAAAGTTCATACACAACGACAATATTAAAATAACACAAAGTTGGCGTGGGTCATAACCATGTGGATAACACGCCCGGCGCCCCCCTCTTTCTCTCAACCCAAAACACATTGTTTTGAATCTCATAGTATTAGAATTACAGCTGAAAGTGGGTTAGTTGGCTCTTTAATCTAATTTCTGTTCCCAAAAAACACAACACTTTATTTATACTCACATATTAAATAAAAATTTGGTTAAATCAATAAACAAGATTACAATTAAAATATGAATTAAAATGATAAAATCAGACCACATATGTTGTTTTTATTATCGGATAATTCATTCTTAAGGAAGATTAAATTAATGAAATGACGGTGTTTATTAGCATCCACAAATATAACACATAAAATCAAATTATAATACAAAAGCTGAATTGTGCCAAATAATGAAATAATAAACAAATCTATGAAGATCTTTTCCAATATTAGAAAAACTTGATATACAGTATGAATAATTAGCTCTCCAAGCCCTGCTCTGAAATTATAACATTAGCTAGTTTAACCAAACCTGTGCGGTTGCATCAATGGCCGGATATTTGAGTTGATCGCAGATGTGTAGTTTGTATATAGAGGCCGTTCCTCAATCGACTCAACTATATAAGGAATATGTCATGTTTTGCTATTTGGTTATGTGGAAAATGGCTTCTTGTGTTAACTTTGCACTCAACACTTCCAAATTGTTGTGGTTGCCTAGCAACCAAATGTGCCTCCCTGTATCAAGATTGACTCATAATGCTAGATAGCTGAGCTCCAAATGTCTATAGCTGACTTCTGTCGCTTTGTTCATTCTTTGAAGACATTGCTTGGAGCCAGAGATTTGTTCTGTTAAGAAATAACGTTATTAATGCTTTGTGGAATAAATGTTCTCTAATGTTAATCAGACTGTGCTTTTATATTATCAGATGTTTCCATCTATAATTTAAAAAGATTTGCAACGCTATCCAGAATTAATTAGCTTTATCCATTGGCCAGTAATACTTGGTGGTTGTTGTTAAATGGTTGTTGGCGATTTATTCGTAACAAAATGGAGTTTAGCTCTCAGAGAACTGCCATCACCCGTCCATACAAGTGATCAAAGACTCTCTCCTTCTCCCTTTCTCTCTCTCTTTCTCTCTCTCTCTCTTTCTCTCTCACTTTTTCTTGATCTATCTCTCTCCCTCTCTATCTATCTATCTCTCCCTCTCTCTCTCTCCCTCTCTCTCTCTCTCTCTCTCTCTCTCTCTTTTCAATTAAATTTGCTTTATTAGCATTACAAAAACGTGTGTATTGCCAAAGCATCGAAGAAAAACAACAACAATGATAACATTGTAACAGGTACATAAAATGAAACCCAAACAAAAGAACCAATTAACACATAACAATCTATACATCATTACTTTATCTTAAATGTCTATATCTTTACCGTTAGTGATGAATAATTCAGGTTTGGGTCATTCACTGTCCCCCAGCTTGTGGCAGGCTGCCGCATACTGGGCTCCCAGTACCACACTGGGGCTTTTCCCCAAGCAGCTGGGGCAGCCTGAGCTCATTGAGCAACTCTGTCAATTTGGGTCTAAACCCTTAGAATTTCTGAAAGAATGTGTTTGGAATAATGCTGAATTTGACTGGCTGTTGTCAGGAAGTGGAGCTCTGTCTCCACCTCACCTTCTTGACGTCTTCAGTTGTGCTCACTGAGCCTGTAATTGGTTTAGCTGGTTCTCTGTTTGTTTAACAGTCACTGTGCTTAGGTACTCTGC
The DNA here is from genome assembly GCA_026745465.1 of Lota lota. Classification (NCBI taxonomy): domain Eukaryota; kingdom Metazoa; phylum Chordata; class Actinopteri; order Gadiformes; family Lotidae; genus Lota; species Lota lota. Next base: position 1,600,547 of record JACYXH010000363.1, on the reverse strand, counting down.
TACACCTAACATTGTTTTAGGGCCAGATATCATTGCATTGTGCTTTTAAGTGATATTTGTTTCTGGTTTGATGTAATGTGGTGGAGTCTAATTTTGTCTGTATGTTAATTCTGGTCGTGAGGCTTTGGGTTTGGGATTGGGTTATTTGCTCACTATATCTCTCTGTCTCTCTCTGTCTCTCTCGTTCTCTCTTGCTCTCACTCTCTGTCACTCTCTCTGCTTCTCTCTCTCTCACCCTCTCTCGCTCTGTCCCTCTCTTTCTCTCTCTCGCTCTCTTTCTCTCTCTCTCTCACTCTCTCTGTCTCTTTCTCTCTATGTCTCTCTGTCTCTCTCTCTAAATTGTATGTACATTTTTATAAACATTTCTTTCCATGTCATAATCTCCACTCTGACAAAACCTAATTTACCAATTACATAAGCGGTCATTGTGTGTGTCTGTGTGTGTGTGTGTCCCGATTGTGTTACAGATTAGAACGGAAATTAGATAAACTCCCAAAATAAACTGTTCTAGTTTGAAGTAACTTCTCTTTCTCTCCCTCTGTACCTACATCTCTCTCTCTTTCTCTCCCTCTGTACCTATATCTCTCTCTCACTTTCTGTATTTCTCTCTTCCCTTCCTGTCTCTCTATTCTCTTCCTCTCATTCTCTTTATCTCTCCATCATCACTATATGTATATCTCTCTCTCTATTATTATCTCTCTCAATCTTTCTCTGTCTCTTTATCTCTCTCTGGGCGAGAGAACTTGACATCAGTGTGGCTTCAGTCTCTTATCTGCCATCATTGTGCCAATTAGTGGTCGCTCCGCACATAAAACGACTACAGACACACACACACACACATACACACACACACACACACACACACACAGATGCAAACAGCCACACACACATACACACACAGGTTCACACAGAGAGAGAGAGTGCAAGGGAGAGAGAATGACTACAGACTGGAAGCCGGATGAGAGGAAGGGTGGATGAACAAGTACACGAGGTTAGAAAGAAAGAAAGTTTTAAAAAGTAGAGAAAGTTCACTAACTCTGCGTGCTGTCTGTAATATTAAACTAGTGTGTGATTAGTTTGGAATAATTAGGTGCTTTACTGGCTCAGGTAGGGCTCTCCCATTGGGTGAATAACTGTCAGCGTGTTTGTCCAATGATCTTAAAGCAACAGGCAGGGGATATAGAAATCTTTGTGTTTGATTGGTCAAATCACTTTACTGCACCAGCAAATGAAGTTAATTGGTCAGAAAACGAAATGCACTAAATTGTTTCAAAGTCAAACTCAATGACTTGCTGACTTTGTCTCTCAGGTTCTAACATGTCTCTCTCTCTCTCTCTCTCTCTCTCTTTCTCTCTAATACTCTCTATCTCTCACTCTCTCTCTCTCTACAGGAAACTAAGATCAACTGTGTCCGCCTTGCTACCAAAGGTATGTCCATCAGTTCCACTGTTGTGTTCACTCCAAACAACCCATGATGTCCCACAAACACTAACATGCTAACATGCTAACCTGTACCGTGTGTAGCTGTGTACTGATTAGCAGTGAATACCCAGACTGTCATAACATGTTATAGACAGGAACCATGACGACATGCATGATACACATACACACACATCTAGTGAGGAGGGATTGGAACCCACAACCTTTAGTTCGGGTCACAACGCCCCCCCCCCCCCCCCCCCCCCTCCCCCCCCCCAACCCAGCACCACCTGATAACCTGCATGACCCCATTGGTGTCACATTTTCCTGCTGCCTCTATGTTGTTTTCATCTCTCTCTCTGGTCCTTCCTTGTCTCTTTCATAACACTAGCACCATCTCCGTGTGTGCGGCCATCCTAGCTGATAATCAACAGTAGCCCATCCACAACACATCTGTACAGCAGACCTTGTACTTTAACACTCTTTAGCCTGCTCTCAATTATCCAACCCTCTTTATATCTTCCCCCCTCTGTCTCTCTTTATCACTCTTTCTCCTGTTATTTATGTCTGTGTGTTCATGAGCTTTAAATTCTCTCGCCTGCACTCTGTTGCTTCGCACCTCCTCTTCCTCCTCCTCTTCGTCTCTCCATCCTCCCGTCTCCGTGCTGCTCGTGGGCGTAGCGTGTTGGGTGGGGGTCCAGTGGTCCAGGGAGGGAGAGGGGTCAGCTGTCCGCCTGTCTGTGCATCAATCTGGGGCAAACACACCTTCCGACTCCACAAACAAAAGAGCGGAACAGTTGCTGAGCTGAAGGGAAACCAAACTCCAACCAAACAAACCCTGTAAGGGAAGCACAGGCCAGGAGATGAGACGAAAATAGCTAATTACCTTTATTACCTGTCCATCAAATAAACTGACTGTATCTTAAAATGTGTTGCCTTGCACTGCGGTCCAAAGTCTGTTTACTGTACCACTCAATGCATGCCTTGAATAGGATGTGTTGTCAAGTTATTTGAGTGTGTTTTAAACTAAAGTAGCATAAAGGGAAAGTTTGGCAACTTCATGACCTCATCAGAGCTTTGTATTTTCTACGTCCAGACGGACAAAGGGACCTTCCTCGGACCCCCACTGGGCTGTAACCATCACATTTTTTTGGTTTTATTTCATTTTATCACCTTGCAAGTCATTGCTTGTTTGTTTTTTTGCCCTCATTCCACGATCCATTATATTCCCCTTCTGGTTTTAACCTTCTCCAGAGAGACAGGTTCACAGTTCAAAGTTAATGTTTGACATCACCCACACTCACCCCCCCCCCCCCCCACCCCCCCCGTCACGCCTGCCTTATTAACGACCCCGCCCCCACCTTCATCCAGACTGACGCCACAGACTCAGTTAGATCCACCACTAACGTACTCCTACCCAGATGCTAATCTATGCTAACTTCCTGATGCTAACCTCCTGTTAACCGACCAATCCCTGTCCACCTTATGAGTGCCAGTTTATTTTATAAATAATATTAATGTCTCAACCGCTCATTTGATCAAAATGTTCTCTCCTCAGGAAAAACAATTGATAACTTGATGAAATGAATAAAGAAACGACGAGAAATGGCTTTTTTCTTAGACCTTTTTTTCTACTTTCTGTTTCCCCCCTTCTGTTGGTTTCTCTCTCTCCTTCTGTTCTCTCTGTCTTTGTTCCTTCTCTCCTCCACGCCCGGGGATGGTCTGCCCTGGCGTTAGTGGTGATAGGTAGGGGACAAATTACCACGCCGTACATTCTAGTCATCCCCAGCGAAGGTGATTATCCACAGGCAGAACTCGTTCCTATCTTCTGTTGTTTCTTTGGTTCATGTTTTAATCCATCTCAAAGCAGCCATCAACCTCACACCATTGCTTCCTTGTTTCGCCTGAGTTGAACTATGACCCCTCATCCCTCCCCGTCCTCCCCACCCCTATCATTACTGCTTTGGTTTTCCCGCCTTTTTTTGCCATGTTGTCAGTTGCATCGTCGCCTAGTTGTTGTTTTTCTTTTTTGTTTTGCATGGCAACTCTGGTCACACGCACACACACACACACACACACACACACACACACACACACACACACTGCACTATTTCCTTTCTATTGACATACAACTGTGCCATTCGAATTTTCTGTTGAGCTTAGCAGTATGACCTGACATGAGCTTTTATGTGAATTATAATACAAAATACTTTTTGCGAGACAGCTGCTCTTTGTTGCCCTACTTGCTGAACTATTCAACTATTTAAGACAAAAATAGTTGAATAGGTAGACAGACTTGTGGTGTTTATCTGACTAATCCTCACTAGCTAGCGAACTGGCCAGTGCTAAGGTTTCTAGAACAAGCATTCCATGCTTTGTGCTTTGATGCTTACCCACTATTGACATAGCACGTAAGAGAGAATAAAGATAAGATAAAGGTTTACAGTACAGTGTTGTCTTGTTTTGTCATGCTTCTGAACTACTGGCATCCAATAGAGATCCTATTTGTTGTGGATCCGTTTAGTTATCAGAGATATGTTTATCTGAATAAACATTCAACATTATTGAAGCTACACATGTCTCTTTTTAATTCCCTGAGCTAGTTGTAAAATCCCTGTGTTCAACTAAAACCCCTGAGAGAGTTGTAAAAGCCTGAGAAGTTGAGCCCCGTGAGTCGTATTTCAGCCGTATTCTCAGTCAGCTTTGATATCAGTGGATGTTAGTTCATAAGCACCTTGATCTTGAATCACCTTGATCTTGTATTTTATGTTGAACCAATTTTCGACTTCCACATTGCCAACCAACCACACCCCACATTTCTTAGAAAATTATGATTTAAGACAGAATAAAATATGTCCTCCTTATTGTGGAATACATGTACAACACAAGCTTTCCTCAGACACTATGTGGGGTATGATTCTGTAGTGTGTACTTCCATGTGACTACTTCAATGATTCATTCAAGCAGAGAAAAGTAAAAAACAAGAGTTTAGTAGTTAGATTTTATTCAATTTTTTACTTGATCCACAGCAACTAGTGACAAACACGCCACTCGTGTCTCCTGATATGTATGCTATATTTAGTATTCCATGAGTTCTGATGAAATGTTGGATTACATGACAGCTGTATTTATTGTCTAGGAGAGAATTGCTTTTTTGAAGCTGTCATAGAAGGGTCCATAGTAATCGATGGTCTCACATGGTAGCAGATACACCAATAGTAAGCCATAGACCGATGTCCTAGTTTACCTGTGCTAGCAGTCCCAGTGTTATTTTGTAAATGTTCTAGTGTACCTGTTAACACATGCTAACATACCTGTTCTAGACTCTAAATCAGTGGTTCTTAACCTGGGTTCGATCGAACCCCAGGGATTCGGTGAGTCAGCCTCAGGGGTTCGGCGGAGGTCAAGACACACACACTGTGTGTGTATCCGTTCCGTTCACCCCACTCGTATACTTCGTGACGTCACGCTCCGCTTGGCCATCATTGACTGCAGCTGATCACGCCACATCGTTTGGCCTTAATATCTGTGCTACAGGCAACTTGGTGCGCTCAGTAGTCGACTTGTGACTGTCGTGATTGCACTTCATTTGTGATTTCCTTCTTAATATTTTAATCCCTTCATACTAACTATGTCGAGCAAAAAAGGAAAGTGGTCGGACAAATACGTACAATATGGATTCACATGTATAACGGAACGTGATGGGAGTCAGCGTCCTCAATGCATGATTTGCAGTGCCAAGTTGAGAAATTGTAGTCTAGCACCGGCAAAACTAAGGGAACACTTCCATAAGTTGCATGGAGATGGGAAATACAAGAACATTAAGCTCACTGAATTCAAGGTGAAGAGATTTAGATTTGATGAAAAGGCTACTCTGCCTGTTCTTAGCTTTGTACCCATCGACAAACTGATCCTCACAGCATCGTACGAAGTTGCTTACCTTATAGCAAAGCAGGGCAAACCGCACACCATTGGTGAAACACTCGTAAAACCAGCTTTGTTGAAGATCGCGAATATCATGCTGGGAAAAGCTGCTGAAAATAAGTTATCCCAAATACCTTACTTTATTTTTCCAATTACGAAGGGTTCAGTGAATGCGCGTATGAAACTTGCGGGGTTCAGTACCTCCAAAGAGGTTAAGAACCACTGCTCTAGATCATTTACCAGTTCTAGCATACCTGATCTAGAGCACCTGTTCTAGCATATATATCATGTTCTAGCATATGTCCTGATCTAGAGCACGTACTTCTAGCGTACTTCCTGTTCTAGCATACCTTTCTAGCGTACCTCATGTTCTAGCGTACTTTCTGTTCTAGCATACCTGTTCTAGAGCACCTGTTCTAGCGTACCTCATGTTCTAGCGTACTTTCTGTTCTAGCATACCTGTTCTAGAGGACCTGTTCTAGCGTACCTGTTCTAGAGGACCTGTTCTAGCATACCTCATGTTCTAGCATACCTGTTCTAGAGCACCTGTTCTAGCGTACCTCATGTTCTAGCGTACTTCCTGTTCTAGCATACCTGTTCTAGAGCACCTGTTCTAGCGTACCTCATGTTCTAGCGTACTTTCTGTTCTAGCATACCTGTTCTAGAGGACCTTTTCTAGCATATGTCATGGTCTAGCATACTTCTGTTCTAGCATACCTGTTCTAGAGGACCTCTTCTAGCGTACCTCATGTTCTAGCATACTTCCTGTTCTAGCATACCTGTTCTATAGGACCTATTCTAGCATACCTCATGTTCTAGCATACTTCCTGTTCTAGCATACCTGTTTTAGAGGACCTCTTCTAGCATACCTCATGTTCTAGCATATTTTCTGTTCTAGCATACCTGTTCTAGAGGATTTGCTCTAGCATACCTCATGCTCTAGCATACGTCCTGTTCTAGCATACCTGTTCCACTGCTGAGGTGGCTCCTGCAAGAGTGATGCAATGTGTGCACTGTGTGTTTTGTGTGTGTGTGTGTGTGTGTGTGTGTTTATGTGTGTGTGTGTGCATGTGTGTATGGGCATGTGTGTGGGTTTGTGTGTGTGTGTGTGTGTGTGTGCGTGTCTGTATGCGCATGTGTGTGGGTTTAAATGTGTGTGTGTGTGATTGTGTACTTGTGTCACTGTATGACAACACTGCGTGACAACACACACATTCACACACACAGACAAACACACAAAGACCTTGCTTTCTCTGTAAGGATGAAACCTGTCATTGAAAAGCTTGTCTGGTTGCTGTTTGATCACTCACTCACGGATTTGCAAAAGATTGAGTCAGATCGGCCGGTGAAATAAAGAATTGTAATAAATAATAGAGGCTGAGAAGAAAGAGGTGCTCCGGTGAATACAGAAATGTGACACTTTAAGGACAACACGTCTAGAGCAGTGATTACATTGCTTGGAGACCAGGCTTGTTCAGAATCTGGGGTTAAGAGAGAGAGAGAGCGACACAGCCAGGTAGAGAGACCCAAGCATACAGAGAGAGAAACAGAGCAGGAGAGACATATAGAGGCATACATTAGGTAGAGACCCAATAATATAGAAAAGAATAGAGAGAATGAGATGGAGAGAGGTAGATAGAGGAAGAGAAGGAGGGGGAGTGATAGAGAAAAGTAAAATCCCAGACAGCAAGGATAAGTGAAAGTTAAAAATATATAAATCCAGCGACAATGCCAGGACCACACACACACACACACACACATCACACATGCGCAAAGACACACACACACACACACACACACACACACGTGCACACACACAGCTGAGTTCAGGTGTTACCTTGTCAACAGACCTCTGAGGTAGGAAAGAAGTTTCTGTGGGAACACAAAGCGTTTGTGTCGGCTCGTAATTGTTTTAGTCATTTCATGGCCCAACGCAAGGCATGCTGGGATTGTTTTCATCTAGAAATAGACGCACTGGGGATACGGAGGCTGTCATGTAGCTGTCAACAGAACACGCTAAAACCACACACTAGTAGACCATGCTATATGTATGCATATATAAACACACACATACTCGCACAGACACACATAAGTACACAGCCATTGGCACATGCACACACAAATATATTCATGCAGACTTGTATACCCACACACGCACAACACACGTTCACAGTTTTACATACACAAAGCTACATTCACATCATCGACCAGGCACACAGAAGCAATTTCCCTGGCCCCCAACATTATGCAGAGACCAGATTATGTCATTTTGAACTCATTTGAGATGTTAAAAGCTCTAAAGTACTACCAAAGCATGACCATGTGACCTGCATGTTGGAGGTTCAACTTTAATGGATCTGTGTGTGTGTGTGTTTGCGTGCGTGTTTATGTGTGTGTGTGAGAGAGCATTGTCTCTGTTCTTGAATTATGCAGATTAATAATATGCTAATCCACCTCTTTCAAACTAAAAAGACACACATGGACACATCAAGAAAACACACACACACACACTTGCACACACATACACATACGCAGCGCATACACGCATATGAAGTAGTTAAACAGATATTCATATTTGTTTTATTTTGAGAATCTGTAATGCAAATACAAACCGCAAATAATTCAAATAAACTTTCTGAAGGTTACCTTTTACAAAAGTCGTAAAACGCACTCATAGGTACTCACAAACACACACATACACACACACACACATATATACATACACGACAGGCTATTTTTTTTTCTCTTCATCTGCAGTTACACTGGGACACAAACACTCTGCAAAGTATCAGCAAAAACATATAAAAGACACACACACACACACACACACACACACACGCACACTCACACAGAGTCCTTAATGCTGTGGCAGCAAATCTCAGATTAGTAATATAATATATAACATAATCCTGTTGAACACACTCTGCCGGGCTAACGCTAAAACTAATCCACAAAGAATGGCAGCTATGACTACTGACAGACTATACACACTCACAAACAAGGATGAACACATTCATACGCACACACACACACACACACACACACACACACACACACACACACACACATGGATGTATGCATGCACACACACACTCAGACAAAATCATATAAATGGGAAGGCACTGATATAAATAGTTTAGCAATATTTAACAAACATGGTTTTGCAAAAGATGTTCATGTGTTCATAATTAATTAATTCATTTGTTTAGTCATACAATCGTATGTATGTAAATGTACAAACATACATGCTTGCATGCCAGCATACATATACTGTACATATGGATACAGTACATCAAGATTAATCTACACAATACACTAATGCACAGCTATCTACATTCAGATGTGAAAATGCACACAGACACAAACACACCCACGCACCCCCAAACACACACACACACACAAACACAATGACCTTTTCTCCTGAACTAATGGAAGAGACCTGTACTAAGGACACAACTTTGACCGTCCTCTGAATAAATCCCTCCTATAAAACATCACAACCACAGTTCACATGGTAATAGTGTTCCATGTGAATAGGCACAAATGTGTGTGTGTGTGTGTGTGTGTGTGTGTGTGTATGTATGGATATACAGATTCACACACACACACACACTCACTCACTCACTCACTCACATACATTCAAACACATATACACCAACTGATACATACACACACTTATTCACAGAAGCGAGCATGCGTGGTATTGCTACATTTGATGCCATGGCTGCATTGTGCATTCCACTGAAAGAAACACTCTGGATGAGATTATGTTTTTTTAATATCTCCCATTTTACCCATAATTCCTTTCTTAGACTTAATTTTACTCTACTCGCGAGTAGCAGAAATAAAATGAAAAACCTGAGGAATTGCTGAAATGAAACGGATATTATACAGGCACACACAAACACACACACACACACACACACACACACACACACACATGGTTACAGATGGACACACATTGCAACAGAAACACACACACACACACACGCACACAGCTTATGGGCGTCGAGGGAATAAGAAATTGAAGGAATATGGTGGAAGAAGGAAACAATAGCAGTGGCTCATGGTTGGAACAGAAACACGGACTGGCGTCGAACATGTCACTTCTCTGCCATAGTAAAAAAAACGGGGTAACAAAGTTACCTACGGTTCAGAAGTTGTACTCTTAAAAACAACCTCAAACCTAATGCTAACGATTCTACCAAAATGTCAGTGTTTGAGAGTATAACTGAACTCTATTAAACATTCTGTATGCTTCAGTAGTTTTAATTTTAATAAACACTAACCTTAACCCAAATGAATCTACCAAAGTCTCAGTATTACAGTACAGTATATTTGAATTATATTCAACGCTATTCTTCAGTGTTTCTTCTAAAAAGCCAAAGTCTTATAGTGTTTGCCAGTATAACACTTATTGATCAAACATGTTTCTATTGCAAGACTGTGGTTTCAAATAGCTCGACAAAACAATTGATGGAACCGTGGGCAAGGTTTTGGAATAGAACCATGTTTAATTATATATATTTATTTCTTTATTTTTCTTATTTTCTTATTCTATAGAACTCTTCTAGACTCTAGAAGGGCCAGAGGGTTTGTATAGGACCTGTTTGAGCACAGCCTGGTGGGACACTGTGAGACATTTTGTGTGTATGGGTGTGTGTTTTAACTGCAACCTATCAATTATTTTACAGTCTATCTAGAGCTAACAGCCTTGTGAGAAGGCCATCGTTTTCTGTGCTTTGAGTTAGAGAGAGAGAGAGAGTGAAGGAGAGTAGAAAAAGAAAGAGTGTAGAGGAGAACAAGAGAGAGGGAATAGGAGAGAGAGAGAGTGGGAATAAGAGAGAGAACGAGCCAAACATTGTTTGCCTTTCAATCGATGTGTGGAGGTTTCTCTCTCAGGGAAAATTGAAAGAAAGGGAGAGAGAGAGAGGGTGAGAGAAACAAACAGGGTGTTGTTGCCTGACCTTCTGCAGTAGACAGATAGTCCCTGTGGTGGAGACACAGGACTCCACACCGGAGCATATATAAAGATTATTATTATTTAATAATAAAATGCAGGCTTCATAAAGGTTAGCTATTTCTGCTACGGAGATAATCACTTCCACGGCCTGAGCACCCTTCTGAACACCCTGTTGTGCAGGGTTTTTACACATATTACATATTTGTTCAATAAGTATTAGGGATGTTAACAGTCAACCATTTAACAACCAAATATATAATTTTGACCGATTAACAATATTAAATAAACAGTAACATTTTGTTTTGACAAAATCGTCACTTTCTGTTGTTTTCTGTCAATGCTCGTGTAAAAATAAAGGGCCGGACCCAAATATTCGCATAACCAAAGTATTCATTAGTTTTGTATTTGGATATTTTGTATTTTAATTTTGTATACATAGTATATAAAATGGTTAAATGGTTAAAATTACATCAAATCAGATCTCATTAAATTATGAAATCATGTATCATCAAGCATATACTGAAATTACTTTTTGATTGATTAATTAATCAAATCAACTAACCACTATGCTAAGCGCTTTGAATGCCTTGAAAAGTACTTCATAAATGCAATTAATTATTGATGAACAAAAACTCTAAATATAATGGTTCAGTTCAGTGTGAATTTAGTCCTCTATATTCCTCCACATCAAGTCTAGGTTGGTCGTCTCTCTCTCTCCATCTCAAACACTAGGAATAGTGTTTGAGATGGGACCCCCCTCGTTGCCCATGGCAACCTGACCAACTCAACCCCCTCTGTGCCCCCGCGGTCAGAACTTGCGACAGTTCACCTGATTGGCTGAGCAGTAGCCAAGCTGTCCAATCAGACCAGCTGAACCTGCTCCCTATTTGTGCTCTTGCTTGTGACATCATGATCTGCTGTACCCAATCAAAGTGTGGCTCGGTGGGCAGCGGCACAGTGAGGAGGAAATGGCGGGTTCACCCACCTGTGAGATTATAAACTGCCTAGGGAGTGAGATGTGGGTGCAGCTTCCGACTAGTTAGCATAGTACTGTGCCTCCAAACCCCTGTAGCTACAGTAGCGCTATGCCTCTATACATCTGCAATAAACATCTAGCTAGCAAATGGCTTTCATTCTACACACCAGTAGCAAATGATCGCAGTGGAATTCCCCGCAATTGCTTGACTAAGTTGTTATTGTTCTTTTTTAATGGTAAATTAGGAGACTTGAAAATACCACCACCTGATGTGGAAAACAACAACAAACAAACAAATACCAATAAGGAGACTTGAAAATACCACCACCTGATGTGGAAAACAACAACAAACAAACAAATACCAATATGAATATGCAATAATTTGCTTCGATGGCCAATAACTTCCTGTGGCTTGACCTCATGAAGACAAGGACAGGTAGTGTATTTGGTATTCAAACACACCTGCCACAGGTCGTAGGTCACATATGAAACCGGTTATTCATCTGTATCTTTGAGGCCTCAGCTGGAGGGTTGTGTGTTGGTATCCACCAGAGAGAGGCTGTAGCATCTGACTTGGCCTGGCCGTGCGTAGGTTCAATTCCCCTTGGGCGTCTGCCAGTGATATGTCATCTGCCAGCCTAAATGCAGAGATCAGAGGTCAAGTGTTATGTGGTGTGTGCCTGAGTGGGCGGAGCTGAGAGACATGTGTTTAAATGGAACCCCCCCCCCCCCCCCAATCAATGGCCTGTCTCTGTCTGTCAAGGTGAGACCCACACAAATGGCTGCAAGAGGAATATTAACACAGTCAGACAGATGACAAGACACTCCTCTCCTCTCCTCTCCTCTCCTCTCCTCTCCTCTCCTCTCCTCTCCTCTCCTCTCCTCTCCTCTCCTCTCCTCTCCTCTCCTCTCCTCTCCTCTCCTCTCCCTATCCCCCCTCTCTCTCTCTTTCTCTTTCTCTTTCTCTTTATCCAAATTCTCTCTCCTCTATTCTCGCTCTCTCTGTTTCTGGTTCTTTCTTTCTCTCCATTAAATTCAACTCATTTCAATTGGGTTTATTAGCAGGCCATATATACAATACGTGTTGCTGAAATAAACCAACACATTCATCAATTAACAATAATAACACTAATACTAATAGGCAAATAAACCTAAGAAAGAACATATTCATTATTCTGGTCTCTATCTGTATCGGCTCTATCCTCTCATTATCTCTGTCTTTCCCTCTCTCTCTCTCGCTCTCATTGACACAGTGTATTTAACACCTGAACGTGGATGTCTGACCTTCCACCTTCTCTTCTCTCCGATCCGAGAGTAACTTCCTGTCGGGGAGGTACGCCAGAACAATAAAGCTGTGTTTGTTTTGATCAGCTGACCTCTCCCTATGCCCTAAGGGGACACACGGCAAGGGATGGCTGGGATGTATGTGATGGTTGACCCCTGACCTCCAGCTCTGTTTAATGATGTAGCGTGTTTGATATATCCTCGGTTCGCTGGCTGTGTGTGGGTGCAGGCAGATGCAGACTCCTTTTTTGAAGAAGAGGCTGTTCATCTTGGTCTTCTTTAAAAAGGAAAACAATGGTTGCAGAGTTCCGGAATCCTGGAGTAAAAATTGCAGACAGCCAAACACACTTTGTTCAGCTCTGGGGTTGCTGTGGGAAGAAACGGGACAACGGAGCAGTCTATTGTCTGGTCTGTGGTTCAGCGTCTCTGCAAGGGTATAGCAACACAAGCTCAGGAAACCCTTTTTAATTTCCCTCAGTGGAAGAGGATGTTTCCGATTGGTTCTCAATATGAACAGTTTGAACTGCAAGCAGACTGCACGATGCTCTTCTCCCACACCCCCTTATTTCTCTCCTCTCCTCTCCAACCTTCCCCTTATCTCTCCCTCGCGTCCTCCCCCCTCCCTTCCTTTCATTACATTCCCTGAACATACTGTGACTGTAGTGTGGGTCCACTTACCCTGTGCATGTTCACCTGCAGTTGTTCTAGATTTAGCTTTTTTTGCTCTTCTATCACTAAATTACCCCCTCCCCCCACCCCCCCGACCTCCCCCCCCCCCTCCCCACACACACACACACACACAGACACACACACACACACACCCACACACATCCAGCTTCCTGTTCCATATGCATCCTTTTCCGACCCTAACACGTGGGTTTCTCATCACGTTAAGTTGGGGTTTGCATCGTCATATACTGTATGGGTTTTCAGGTGTTAAGAATCGATCGTGCTCATGTTTGACGCATAGAGGGTGTGTTGTGTTAATGTGTGGGTATCGAGGGTATATATATTAACGCTTGATGTGTGGATATTGTGGGTGTGTCATGGCCAACGAATCATCCATATGATGGAAAAACCTTGCAACGGGAAAATAAAAATGTGTCCTTTTTATTAACGTTTGTTTATGTCCATTATGTTTAGCGGTATGTGTTTACAATGTCAAGCAGTGTGTGTGTGTGTGTTGCAAGGTTTTACCCCAGAGAGTGTGTGTGTGTGTGTGTGTGTTTGTGTTTGTGTTTCGTATGCATTTCTCAGCGAGAAACGACTCAATACCTGGTCCCTCACTTTACTTCATTTTTTATCCATTTAGAGACACTATTCACAATATCATTATTTAATTACAAATGACTTGGCAAACAAGACATTGATTAAAATGTATGTCTTCATTAATCCTGGCTGTCAAATTAATAGACTGGAGACTGGAATATATATTTTTTTCCACATTGTGACCACGGCTCATTTTAAGTGAAGATGATTCATATTGTTTGTTGATTATTGTGTGTAGATGTGGGTTTATGCTTGTGTCTATGTGTGTCTGATGGGTCTTTCACAAACCATCCAATTGAATCAATCTGCTGGTGTATCTCGCAGAAGTTCTCGGAAAACGACACGGCATTGTCAAGTAGTGCTTGTGGCTTACCCTCCCTGTTGCCTTCTGTGTGTGTTGATGTGTGTGTGTGTGTTTTGTTGTGTGCGTTCCTGTGTGTGTATTGTTCACCTTGGGATCCTCAAGGACATATGTCTTTATGTTATCCTCTACGGTATGACGTGTATGTTCAAACATCAACTTTCACTGTGTGTATGTGCGTGAGTACATGTGCATGTGTGCGTGTCCCTGTGTCTGAGAAGACTTCCCATGGGTAATATCTCCATGCTCCTCTTTATGATCTTTCCTGTGTGTGTGTGTGTGTGTGTGTGTGTGTGTGTGTGTTTGTGTTTGTAACTGTGTGTGTATGTACCTGTGTGTGTTTGTGCTTTTGTACCTCTGTGTGTGTGGTGTTTGTACCTGTGTGTGTGTGTCTGTGTGTGTGTGTGTGTGTGTGTGTGTGTGTGTGTGTGTGTGTGTGTGTGTGTGTGTATAGGCGCCTCCACCCAGGACTCTGATGCGATGGAGCCAGAGAAGCAGGTGGACAGCACGGTGAAGATGGCGGGCGTCATCGCTGGAGTCCTCATGTTCATCATCATCCTGCTGGGACTGTTGCTCACCTTCAAACGCAGGTATGACCTCATTATGACCTCACCACCCTATTGAGACCTAAACATGACCTTAATTTGACCTTAATATGACTACGCCATGACCTCACTCTAACCTTAACATGACCAAATTATTACCTCATCCTGACCAAACCATTACCTCACCACGACCTTTCACACTATCACACAGGCAGGAAGACAGACAGACAGACAGACAGACAGACAGACAGACAGACAGACAGGAAAGACAAATGTGCAACCTTAAAAGGAATCGCATGTCATTGTTTAGAGAAAATGCATTATATTGCACACATGGAAATGAAAATATATTTCTGTTAAAATGTATTAGTTAAGGCAACACAGCAATCGTTAAAAATACTGTTTTAATATAGTTTGGGTGGCCAAACTATATTACAGTAGAGGCCCAGGTGATTCAGGTAAAATGCACACTGGCTTACCTTGATCCCTGCTCGCTCTCTCTTTCTCTGTCTCTCTACATCTCTCTTCACCTAATCACACTTCTAGCCTCGTTCCATTCTCATCATTTTGCTTCATGAATCACTACTGGTTTACCGTATCGTTTGCCATTCGATTTTTTTTTGTTTATTATTCATCTCTTAGCCATCTATTTACCACCATTAAACACACAACCACACACACACACACACACACACACACACACAGCTGTATGCTAATCAGATATTTTTTAGTACTTTAGGCATTATGTTGAAGTCGTAGCTGTAGTGAAATACCATACCAGCTATTGTAAATCAATATTAGATGAGATTTTTTTTCAGCATTTCCTTCATAGAAATTTGTGCAGCATAACAACAATTAACATTGAAAACAGTTTTCAAAACAAAAACTGCAAAGAGATTTGTATATTTATATATGATTTAATAAAGCATATGGGCATCATTTATCCTCTGGGCCGGTGGATTATTAACAACAGGATTCAAACAACTCAAATGTAATTGGATAGCTAGGAAAATGAATCTCGCCACTCAAAATGAAGCTCTGCCCCCTCGTCAAACTGCAGCTGTGGTTTGGTCCGTCCACTCCGAGCGGCTGCTTGTCATTCTGTGTGAGCGCTTCATTGTATGCCATCGTAAACCCTGGGGTCCATGCCCGTTAGCACCGTCCTTGAGGGCTCCCGCCACTCCTCATTACCCTCGCGCCCGTCATCCCAGTTTGCCGTAGTGACGGTGAGGCAGAAGGAGACTCAGGATTAGGAGATATTGTTGAGCTCCTCTCTCGTGCGTTCGGTCCGGGGTCCATGCCGTGTCCCTACTGAATACCAATCAGGTTCCAGGACCCCCGTTAGCCATTAGCGACAACCGCCATCGCACATCAATGTTAACTGTTTACTATTACGTTCATTATTTTGTCATTTAGCAGATGCTTTCATCCAAAGTGACTTACACTAAATAGAGATACAAGTTGTTCATGAGCAGGTAGGCGATAGAGCATCTAGCTCTACGACGCCGACATGGGGCTGGAACTGAGAACCTTTACGGATGGTTTACCATCAAACATTATATATATATATATATATATATATATATATATATATATCTTTAGAGAGGGAGGAAAAGGAGAGATAAATAGAGGAAGAGTGACAGGAAGAAAGAGAGAAATAGATGGGAGAATGAGAGAGGTGTGCCTGTATTCGGCCCGCATCTCATCTGAATAATTTCATTACTTTCTGAGCCGGGAGCAGAGCGACTCAGACAGGAATCAGAGAGGTCAGGTTCGGCAGATATGCTATTCAGAGGCTAACCCAGGCTAAAGCACACCAAACAGCATGCTAACCTGGTCCTTTTTGACCGACAATAAGGACCAGAGAAGATAGATATTTAACAGAAATGGTGGGACAGCATGAGTAACTGAAGAAAATGGGCAGACAGTGAAGTGAGGAAGAAAAATGCAGAAAGGGGACCGATAGAAAGATGAAGCAAGGAGCTTTAGTTCACCTAAGAGGATGGAGGGGTCAAGTGTATTATGCTAATGAGATGCTAATGAGATGGAGGACAGCCCATAAACAGTAAAGAGGCTTCAGAGGTCAAGGTCAACGATACACACCACCAGACCAAAAGAAAGTAAATAAAGATAGGAAAGAGGAAAAGAGAGGGAGAGCATGAGGGGAGGAGAATAACTGATTGTTTAAGCGAAGAGACAGACTTCATACTATGCAAGGCACTATGCTAACTATGTGCTAAAAGCACAACATCAATATTTAAAGGTTGAGCAGGGGGCAAAGGTCAGAAGCAAAGAGCAAGAAAAACTGGGCGCGGAAATAAGCAGTGAGAAATAAAAGAAAAATGCCCTTCGGCCTCACACTCGAAATATCAGCAAAACGATCACAATAATCCGAAATATTCGCAGGGCGAACTAAATATTCACAAGCGGACTGTAATATTTGCAAGACAATCTTGATATTCACAAAGATGAATTCAATATTATGAAGTTGACTTACTACTAGCTAAATTCTTATCAAGAATATCTTAATGTAAGTAAATCAATCGTAACATTAGAAGGACAGTCCAAAATTGGGAAAATAACAAGACAATCTGAAAATCGTAATATTAGCCTATACAATCTCAAAGTCAAAGGGTTTTTATTAACATATGTGCAGATAACGCAGGGCCATTCTGAACATTGAAATTATTTTTGACTTGACTTTTCTTAAACTATAGATGGAACAAGACTAATCATTAAAATAAAATAAACAAATCATGAGGATCCTATTAACTTGTTGAGATGGAGCGTGTGGCTGAGATAGAGAAAAACAGAAAGTGCTTGTGGGAGAAGGAATGAGCGAGAGACTTGGAGGAAGATAAAGTAAAGGTAAAGGTTAAAAAGACAGCGAGGGTAAAAGGACAGGGATAAATGCAGAGCGATCATCATTCTACCCTATCATGGATACTCTTCTGCCGTCATCTATATTTCATCCTGTTGGGCCAGACGCTCTGTTTCTCCAATCCAAAGTGTCTCTCCTTTCAAGGGCCATCAATTATTTCTTGGCAGAGCTTGACTGTGTTGCGAGCACGTTTGGTGTCCGATTAATCTTTCAGCGCTTTCTTACACGTGTTCCCGGACCTCGCCGAGGGCTGCGTTGATCCTAGCGCCGCGTAGAGTGGGGCGAGGAGAGGATGTTACTCATGATGTAGTCGCTAGGAACCACACTCTTAATAGCTCTTTTATGTTCATCCCTCGCTGCTCTCCAACACAGATGGTAGACCAAGTGCCCGTCCAGACATTGGGTTTTAAACACGGATCGAAGTCAGAGAACGCCATGAATTATTCACTTGCCCCAGAAACTGCTTTCAAGGGTTCCCTTACAACCAAGATCGTTTTTAATCACCTCCCAAACTAAAAAAACAACACTGGAATACCGATCATATTTTCAAATAAACCCTGCACAGATAATGGTGCTGGTGGGTTTACCACAACATCAGGGTCAAACGCTGTCGTGTTTGGAATGAACAGGTGGTGAAAACTTGGTGGTGCCAAGTTCTGATAAAGCTGTTCTCCAACTGGTCCCTCACCTACTGGTTCAAAATATCTCAACAAGCATTGAAGGCTGCGTGAAGAGCCGCTCTCACTTCTGTGGAATGATGCATTCTCTGGGTTGTATGCCAGAAACTTTGTGATGGAGTTTTTGTTATGATCAATGAAATCCCCCCAAAAATATTATAAACGGAGTTGTCAGTGCAGTCTTTTTTTAATATATCATTCATGTTTTTATAATATGATGTTCCGGATCTGGACTTGGTTGCACCGGTTAAAAGTAAAGTCCTTACTAAGTGCTTCGTAACCACTTCTTATTTTCAAACTAGCCGTTAACTAAATTCAGTTGCCCCACCAGTACGTAAGTAATGTCCTTATTTGTAACAACTTAACCCTAACCTTAACTGAACCAAAGCAGTTAATTGTCGCCTCAACGTGACGACAACCAAGTTGTTACAGATCAACAACAGGCTACATTGTAAACAAGGCTGAGCTTGAGAATACCGGAGAGGAACTAGATGTTCATGGCACAGTCTGAATTTACTGTTTGTATTGTTGTACTCAGTTAAAAAGTTTAAGCTTAGTTGTTATTCAATATTTACAACTACCTCTGTGCATGTGTAAGCGGTGTAAATGGTGGCAGTTGATGACAAAAAGCAATATAATTATGGGGGAGGGTGGCTAGGACCGCAGCGCCCAGTACACCCTGGGCAGAACCCAGCAGTGGCAGCCTCTCTCTACACAGGATAATGTGTATCCTAGTTTATTTTGTGCAAACCGTTTTGATTTAGTAATGTATAAACCATGACTTAGTAAACACTTACATTAGCTATTTAGTGTAGCTACTTACATAGCTACACTATGTTTGAACTTACGCAAAGCTGATGCAACCGTCCCCTGAACTCACGCTAGTTTAGAGTTTAGTTTAGCTAGAGGTTAGCTTGGAATTAGCGTGTGGTTGGTATCTGGCTAAAATGTAGTTACTGTGTTGTGTAGATTATTCTTATGAAATCTCCACTCAGACAGCAAGCATGGTCCACTCGTCATAGGCTCATCATTATATTGGTAGAAGCAGCACATATTGGACTTTATAGTCTTTATCCTCAACACACATATATACAAAGACACCCAACCACACAACACACACACACACACACACAGCCACACACACACATATGCAGACACACAACCACACACATACACACATAGTATTTTCTCATCACAATAGACAAGAAACTGCTTTAAAATCTGATTATTTATGCGTGGCTGACTTGAGATTCATTGTGTGTCCACATGTGTAGCTCTGTGTGTGTGTGTGAGTTTGTCTGCATGTGCAGTTGTATGTGTGTGGTTGTGTGTGTGTGTTTGTATGGTGTGCGTGTGTGTCTGCATGTGTAGCTGTATGTATGTCTGGTGTGTGTGTGTGTGTGTGTGTGTGTGTGTGTGTGTGTGTGTGTGTGTGTGTGTGTGTAACTGTATCTGTGAGAGAGTTATTGTATTTTGTGAGACAATGGCCATAAATTGTGTTATCACTGTTAGTGCCAGATCACTTGCTTTATGGTGGATAGCCTTATCTTCACTGGCACACACTGTGTGTGTGCGTGAGTGAGTGCTTTGTGTCTGTGTGTGTGTGTGTGGTTGTCTGTGTTCATGCTCTCTAGGTATTTAAAACCAATATTGACATTGGCAACAGAGGAGAGTATTCACATTTAGAGAGAGAGAGAGAGAGAGAGAGAGACACACACACACAACACACACACACACACAGAACACACACACACACAACCAGGGCCGTCCAGATGGACATGTGGATGAAGGGTGGTTTTGACAACGTTAAGTCACTTGTTTGCACAGACGTTTCTATTGGCTAAACATTTGCCAAAGTATTTCCTGTTGTAATCCTGCGTGCTTCAAGTTCCTTAATGTCCTTGGCAGCTAGTCCCCGCAGGACTCTGCAGGTCAGGATTAGTTCAACAGTGAACTTCTTCTCCACCGAGGAGTACCACACGGTTCTCTACTTCTCTGGGTTGTAGACTCCACACGATTCTCTTCTCTGGTCTGAAGAGTCCACACGGTTCTCTTCTTCTCTGGGCTGTAGAGTCTGCATGGTTCTCGCTTTCTCTGGTCTTCTGAGTCCACACAGTTCTCTGGTCTGTAGAGTCCGCTTGGTGCTCTGGTCTGTATAGTCCACATGGTTCTCTGGTCTGTAGAGTTCACATGGTTCTCTGGTCTGTATAAGCCACATTGTGCTCTGGTCTGTAGAATCCACATGGTTCTCTGGTCTGTAGAGTCCACATGGTTCTCTGGTCTGTATAAGCCACATGGTAATCTAGTCTACATGATTCTCTGGTTTGTAGGTTCTCTGGTCTGTAGAGTCCACATGGTGCTCTGGTCTCTAGAGTCCACATTGAGCTCTGGTCTGTAGAATCCACATAGTTCTCTGGTCTGTAGAGTCCACATGGTTCTCTGGTCTGTATAATCCACATGGTAATCCAGTCTACATGGTTCTCTGGTTTGTAGGTTCTCTGGTCTGTAGAGTCCACATGGTTCTCTGGTCTGTATAATCCACATGGTAATCCAGTCTACATGGTTCTCTGGTTTGTAGGTTCTCTGGTCTGTAGAGTCCACATGGTTCTCTGGTCTCTAGAGTCCACATGGTTCTCTGGTCTGTATAATCCACATGGTAATCCAGTCTACATGGTTCTCTGGTTTGTAGGTTCTCTGGTCTGTAGAGTCCACATGGTTCTCTGGTCTGTAGAGTCCACATGGTTCTCTGGTCTGTATAATCCACATGGTAATCCAGTCTACATGGTGCTCTGGTTTGTAGGTTCTCTGGTCTTTAGAGTCCACATGGTTCTCTGGTCTGTAGAGTCCACATGGTTCTCTGGTCTATAGAGTTCACATGGCTCCCTCGTTGTCTCTAAAGGTCCACCGATCCTGAGACCTTCTCGCAAACCAGCAAATGTAGAAAGAGAGTTCAGTCTACATTTCATTGTTATAGCTTAGGAACAGTAGTTTTTCTTTTTTGGATGTCGGAAATCGGACCCTTAAAGCCACATCCCGTTGGTGTAGTTTTCCTACATGTTTTCTGCAAAACCCCAAAGGCTATGGAAGACTGTGGCAGTCACCAGGTATTTCAGATATGTTCTGCACTATTCGTTTGAATAAAATCAGGACGCCATGGAGAGGCCTGAGAATATCGTAGTTGGGGCTTCGTCATTGTGAACCTCCACTAGACCATCAGTATTCACCGCAGAACCACATATACAGAGACGGTGGACTCCATCGGAATTCAGGAGTAGGGTCAGACAGACAGACCCCCAGACATAGGGATGAAACAAACAAAAAGGCCGCCCTCAAGAGAGGGATGGCCACAAAACAGGCAGACACACATGTGACATCTATCTAAACAAGTCAACTGTCACTCACTTTGGATGAAAGCGTATTTTAAATGAATACATGATCACATGATACCAGGGTGATTATGTAGCATTTGGAATCAGAAAAAGGGATTGTTTGTTGAACTGAGGAGTTCTTGTAATATTGTGTGCGGATGGTTGGTGAAGTACAGGCTGTCTCAACAGACACAATAACACACATACCTGGTGAAACAGGTTATTTTCCAAAATATCCACCAAGCCATTGTTCTCTCCCATGCCCACTTCCCACTCACATCCACTCTCCACTCACTCCATGCTACATGCTACACACCACACGCCACGCGCTAGCAACATGAATATCATCTCGAGGCGCCTTTCCTCCATTCCTCGTCCACCCTCCTACTGCACACTCACACCTGAACACACACACACACACACACACACACACACACATACCTTTTCTATCCTGCACTTTCTAAGCATCCTACTTTTAATCCATAACTTGGACGACACTTAACTGCAGTTTTGCACTGATACAAAACAAAACTTTATTTAACTTCTTTATTTCACAAACTTCCTCTTAGATAACTGCTCAGTTTCAGAACTGTTCTTTTTAATCGCTGTGACTTTCTCACTTGTATTACAGCATTAATTAATTAAATCACATGGCCTTGCAGTTAATCCACTTTAAAGAAAAGTATTAATATTTATGTTTTTGTGATTTTTTTCATTGCATTGCAGACTTTATCTTGGGTGGTACTGGTCAACACAAACACTAACAAATAAGATATAGGACATAGGATAGACCTAAAGCACATGTAAACTAGTACATGCCAGGGAGTACACAAAAGCTCATTAAATAGTAATACAGAAACATCATAGTCAACACAAAGAATAAGTGAAGAAAGGTAGAGATGGGAAAAAGCTAAAGTTTCAGATATTTTTAGATGAAGAAATGCAAAAAGAATGGGGTGTCATGGTTTCTCATGCTATAAGCTCTCAGACTCGAGTCTCATACTCCTTTTATGTCTCTCTCTATCTTCCTGTTTCCTGTCCTTGGCTCCTCCCCTTCCTGCCCCGCCCTCCGCTAGAGAGATACACACGTGGAGAACTCTGAGCGTGGGGTATTGTATGTTTATTTCTAGCCATCAAACGCTCCATGCTGACCCAAACCTTGTTTTGTACCTCCTCCATTTCCGAATTGTTATGTCATTGTTACGTTATTGTGATGTAATTGTGATGTCATCGTCACGTCGTTGTTATGTCATTGTTGCGTGATTGTGATGTCATAGTTACGTCATCGTTACGTCGTTGTTATGTTAGCAACACGTCATCATTACGTTATCCTTATGTTGTGGCGATGTCATCCTTACATCATCGGTGCGTTGAGGTTCAGCATCGTTCCGTTGTCGTTGCGTGATTGTGATTTCATCCTTATGTCATGGGTACATAATGTTTATGTCACCGTTGCGTCATCGCTTCATAGCCGTTGTTGACGTGTTTCTTCATAACTCGTAGCATGCCTCGCCGTGATCTGGTGTGTGAAACCGTGATCAGTGTTGTTTTGTCTGTCGCTGGTGGAACACAGAGAACGACTACCAACACACTCCACAGCCCGCCTGTGCGTGTGGAATGCTGCTGTCTTGTTTTGAATGGTCCGGAAAGAACCATATGTTTTCAATCTGAATGTATGTGTACAAAATGTTTCACATGCAACAAAATAGTAAGTCTGCTTATTATTTTGTTGCATGTGAAACATTTTGTACAAATACATTCAGTGGGGTGGCATTTTTTACAAACCAACTGACCAATTGTTCGAAAGGTCCAGGGTTGATCGGTGGAGTTCTTGTGGAAGTTATACCTGAGGGTTAACGGATTCTGAGAAAAGGGGAGTCTTGTTGTTTAGGACAGATGATCAGTTACAGCACGTATCTGTTGGTCCTTTAGAGAACATGACTGGATGTGTTGGAGGAGTAAGTCGCTTAAAAAAGCAGCATGTTAATCTTGTGTTATGACAGCCGAGACGCAACCCCTAGCGCTTAATAAAATAATACCTGCCCTCAGACATTTATTAAACCCTAAGAAACAAATAGCGTCTCTCAGCAAGCAGACAGCTCAACGAGACATCCTGACTCCCTGTGTTACACCGTATGCAAGGTCCCCGCTGTGACAAGACAATGAAGACGATTAGTAATTGATGTCAATCTGGGGAATGGTCTGTTTCCATCGCTGACGGACATGCTTACAAGGCCAAAACGTAGAAATAGCTCTGAGGAGGGTGTGTCTGTGTGTGTATCTGTGTGGATGTGTGTTTGTGTTTGTGTGTGCATTCATGTGTTCTTCTTGTGTAAGTGTGTGTGTGTGTTTGTGTGCTCGTGTGTCTGTTTCTGTGTGTGTCGCAGTAGAGATTCTTAAGTGCTCCCATGTTACCAGGCAATAACCTTGCACTTACTCTCAGATAATTTGGTGATGTTAACACGTACACACACATACACATCAGGCCTGACCCCCGCTTGGCAGATGTGGCACATGCTTGAATAACGGACTGAGCTGCTTCTGAGATAAATGCTTGACAGTCCACTTAGAGAGCTGCTAGGTGCTGAGTACTGTCCACACACGCACACACGCATGCACACTAAAAATACACACAAACACAGTACACATACGCACACACACACACTAAAAATGCACACACAGTAAACATGCACACACACACACACACAGTAAAAATACACACAAACACAGTACACAGGCACACACACAAACACAGTACCAATGCACACACACACACACAAACACACAACATACATGTAAATGTACATACAGACAGAGCTAAATATATTTACGGAGAGAGAGAGGGAGAGAGAGTAAAGTGAAAAAGGGTTTATGTAGTCAGGTTGTGTTTATATGTTATGGTGTTGATGCCATTCATATTTTTCTCATATTCTTTCTATATCTTACAATGTGTGTGTGTGTGTGTGTGTGTGTGTGTGTGTGTGTGTGTGTGTGTGTGTGTGTGTGTGTGTGTGTGTGTGTGCATGATGCTTGTGTGTGTGTAAGTCGGGTTGGAGGGTGGGGGAGGAATGGAAGATAGGCGTGTGTGTGTGTGTGTGTGTTTGGTAATGAGTCTTTATATATTTGTGTTTGGTTATTTCTTAAAACCTATTACAATAAATCTGTATTTGCTGGTCTATTGAAAGAGTAACAGAGATAACATTACATTGATTTATTTTGAGAAATAGGAATAAATGAAAGAGAGAGAGGGAGATAGAGTGACAGTATTGGATAGTGATTGCTATAGAGTAAGAGCAAGTGTGAGATAGAGAGAGAGGGATAGAGGGAGAGGGAGAGAGATGGAGAGAGAAAGAGCAAGAGAAAGACAGTAGTGGAGAGTGATGGTAAAAGAGAGAGTGTGGGAGAGAGACAATTGTTTTGAGGGATGGTTATAAAGAGGGAGAGAGAGGGGGGGTGGAGAGTGAGACATTGGTAGTGAGCTGTTTTTCAGATGGTGTATTAATATTGATGGAAGGTTTTAGCGGCTTTGCGCATAACATTTTATTCTTATCATCAGGACTTTATTAAGACCATAATGGACAATGTCAGCATAATGCATGATTCACTGGCTAGGTGTCTATATATATTTTGTGTGTGTGTGTGTGTGTGTGTGTGTGTGTGTGTGTGTGTGTGTGTGTGTGTGTCAGTATGTGTGTGTTCGCACGTCAATAGATATCTGTGTGTGAATGTGTCTGATAGTGTGCATCCTTTGGTCTTTGTGTGTTTGTGTGTGTGTGTGTGTTTGGTTGTGGTTGTGTCTTTAGTGTGTGTGTGTGTAACCACATACCTGCCCCTCAGAAGATTATTGGTGCTGCAAATCTTTGCCAAGTCAGCTAAAACCGTCTCAAGCGCAAACATACAGTCACCAGGCACACACACACACACACACACACACACACACACACACACACACACACACACACACACACACACACACACACACACACACACACACACACACACACACACACATCACTATTCCCGTTTGTATACACCCCCCCCCCCACACACACACACACACACATGCTTACAGTCATCTCCCATTTCTTTCTCTCCCTCCATCATTTCTTCCTCCCTTATTTTACCTCCCTCCATCATTAAGTCTCTCCATCCTCTCTATTTCTCTGTCTCTCTGTTTCTCTCTGTCTCTCTCTGTCTCTGTGATACAGGAGTCAGATGTGTGTGATTGTATTTTATAATAACAAACAGGCCATTTTATTATTGTCTTTATTATTATTATTATTATGATTATTGTTAGTAATTCAGAGAGACAGCTAGCTCCTGCCCCCAGTGTATCAGCTTCTATTAATTGGTAGTTCACTATGAATAAAAGGACCTGATTGGTGTCCCTCAATCGACCCTATTCTAAGGCACATTCTGATAAAATACAGACAGATAGCCGGGATTAGCAGAAAACAGAGACCCACTAGTAGGAGTAGGAGTAGGAGACACAGCACAGAGGGGCAGACACACAGACAGGCAGGCAGACAGGTATAAAGCAAGGGATTCAGACAGCAAGACAACAGTTTTGCAAGACAGATTGCATTGTCAATTCCTAAAATACATGTAAAACATTAGAGACATTTTAGGTAGACATTATTGATACTATGCATTACGACCATATTGAGCGGTCTATAATAAATAGATGCTGAGGAAGCACAGAGAACAGTATCTAGTGTGAACGTCTACTAATCCGCTGTGTTTTATCTTTCTCTTTGGCGTTTCCAACCGTTTGTTTTTTTTCACCAACGCACCGACGCCTCAGAAGACATGCTTATTCCTACTCATATTACCTGTAAGTAACGACCAGGTCAATATCCCATTATATTCATCTTCCTAAACCCTGTCTAAACGATATGATTGTGTATTGCATTCTTTCAAATCCAATGAATTCCTACATATTTTTAGTACTCATGTTTCCTTCACACGTGAGTCTTTTGACCTGCGTTGTCAGTCAACTCACTTATCTTGTGGAGTCTTCCCATCCTCAAAAAAACAGCCTGTGAAGTCTGTCCTTACAATTACAGACAGCAATAATATGTCCTTACCATTACAGACAGTGATAGTCTGTCCTTACAATTACAGACAGAGAAAGTGTGTCCTTCCAAACGTAGATGGTCTGTCCCTAACCACACAGACATAGAATTTCTGCCCCTTCAAAGTCATAGAATGTTTGTCCCTACAAACACAAACAGAGAGGGTCCGTCCCTACAAATACACAGCTTTGATGGTCAGCCATTTTAGTTCTCACTAGTGACCTCTTTGCAGCTACCATAGCTGTTATCTGTTAAGTTGGCCACCTGCTTGATTCCAGCAATACAATTAAATGTTTAAATAACACTTGCTTATGTGACTAAAAAAGCTCCAAGAGAATGTGACTAAGCTGCTGAAATTCCCCGCGACCTCTGTAAATAAAATGTTGAGAGATGTTAACGGATGATGTTATCCCTGCTAACGTGCCCACGAACCAGACCGGATTAGAGTCTGGTCTCTGGCTCTTGGTTGGTCTTCTGTGTGTGAGGGCCTGGGTTCAGGGTTGTGTGTAAACATTGGCAGTGTGTTTGAGTGGCGTCCTGAAAGGTCAGACTAATTCACTGTTATCCGAGGGCCCACTTTCCTCCCGATTAGCCGCGCATAATCACACGTCTTTACAGCTCTTCATATTAACAGCCGTGCACACACAAACACATGCACGCAAACACATAGACACACACATACACACTTATAGATACACACAATCAGAAAATAAAACATGCTCACATCGGACTCACAAATCCCCCCCCCCCCCCCCCCCCCCCCCCACACACACACACACACACACACACAAACACACACACAAATGTACACACAATAAAAACACACACACACAGACACACTGTTGCCCAGAGCTCACCTTTAATACGGCAGCGGAACATCTCCCCCCCCCCCCCCCCCCCCGCATCTCAAGCGCTCTTCAAAGCATCTCTGATTCCCTTCCGGTCCTCTTGCTCTGAACCGCAATATCCCTGATCCCCTTTTCTCCCTCGCGCCCCAACCCCCCATCATCACAACACCCCCCTCGGGACTCTGATCACCGGTCCAAACCGGTGCAGCCCACCTCGTACCGCCAGGCCGGTTTCCACGGTGATGTGAATCTGTTGGTTGACATGCCAGCGTAAGGGTTCATCCATGATTTACCTGTTTACCGGTGCACATGCACATGAAGAAAGGTGTTCACACACACACACACACACACACACACACTCCCATAGTGCTTAATGTAAAGGGCAGCATCAGGACATATACAGAGTAGAGACACACTAACAAATACACACACAAATGCATAAATACAGACAAACACACAGACACAAAGATGGATAGACGTTCACAAACATACACAGACAGACACACACAAACACTTACAGACAGACACACAGAAACATAAACACAGACATGCAAATGCAGCCAGACAGACACACACGCACTCACTGTTTAGCTGCAGGGCATTTACTGATTTACTGTTTCAAATCAGGAGAGAGTGTGTGTGAGTGTGTGTTTCAGTGATACTATGAGCATTCTCTCATCCGATCACATTCTCCACATTTCTTGCTTCATTTTCTCATCTATCTCACCCCCTCTCTTTCCCTCAATCTATCTCCCCCTCTCTCAATCTATTCTGCCCCACCCCCTCTTTAAATACTGTGACACGCAGATGAAAGTTTGTTTGGATGCGCCCTACAGATGCGCTCCTGAGCCACTGGCATCGCCGTGACGATGAATCGGCTGGCTGGGGAGGGTGATGGGGGATGGGGAGGGGCGTTGGCTTGGGGATATTTGGGCGAGCTAAGGCTGAGCTAGCTAGAGAGAGAGGCAGCACGGGAGAACGAGAGATGGAGTGCTATGGCGTAGCGCTGGAGGCCTGTCAATCCGCTTGACAAATAGGAAACAAACGTCATTTCCCTGTTTTTATTGCGGCCGTCCGTCCTCCGCAGCGACGGGGTCTCCCTGCTAGCTGCGAGCACTACATGTGGGGGAGGGTTAGGAACAGGTTTGTCTGGACGGTTGATAAAGCCGTCGGGGTGACGTGGCTGATGGATGGTCCTTGGGTTATGGCCGTTTATCTCTTTATTCTGACACGGCCACGCGGCCAGGATGGTTATTGTGGTATAAAGCGGTGATAAACATTAGCTCTTTATAGCTACCCTGACACACATCAGCTAGCTTACTTAACCCCCCTTGAGGGACCCTTGACATTAGCATATAACAGGACCATGGTTCATCCCGGGGATCAAATCCATTTACTTCAAGCTACTAATGTGTTTGCGAGTTTCTAGTGACTGAGTACATCTGAATACACTGTTGAATACATCATTTTTGATTGATAGTGGCAGGGGTTATTATGGCACAACATCAAAAGCTGTGAAAACACAAAAAATACCATTCCACACGTGTGACATAAATGAACAGAGCCTACAAGTTATATTGCAGAGCGAAATGGTGTGAATTGGACAAAAGGAGCGACTGAAATTGCCGTCCAAATGACACCACTTTAGCATCCCCCTGGTCTCTACCGACAACAGCCCGGGCCGGGCCCAGGCACTCTGGAGGTATTGCGTTTTTCACGGGAGCACCACTTGACCCCAGACCCCTTCTAGCGCACGTCCCTCAAACAACAACCGAGAGAAACCGCTAATACCAGCGGCCGTTTAGAGAGCCTGGGGTGTGGGCTCTCTAAATCATCCACCCCACTTTACTCCACAGGAGGAGAAGTTGGAGAAGACAGACAGACAGGCCCGCAGACAGACAGACAGACAGACAGACAGACAGACAGACAGACAGACAGACAGACAAACACGCAGACACGCTGACAGACAGAAAGGCAGTGTGCTCTCGGTGGCCGTAAACATATTAGAGAGGGATCAGTGCGAGCTAATTGGCTGGATATGTCAGGATTGTATCATTTATACAAGTCAATTAACCGGAGCAGCTGGGTTAGGTCTGTTTGTATAGGTTTCTGTCATCCCTCTATTCTTTCTCTTTTATTCATTTCCCCTCATCTCATTGTTCATCTTCCTCCTGTCTTCCTTTTTCTGCATATTCAGGAAACAAAAGGACACCGACGGCTGTGTCCTTCCTCATCTATCTGATCTAGATCTATCTGCTCAATCAGTCTTCCTCTCCCTCTCCCTCACTTTTCTCAATTACCTCTTCCTTGCATTGCATTGCCCTTTCCCTCTCTCTCTCTCTCTGTCTCGCTCTCTCTGTCTCTGTCTCTCTCTTTCTCCCAGACCCTCACTTTACCTTCACCTCATCTCTCCTTCTCACCTCCCCCCAATCCCCCAACCGAGCCGTCCCCCCTGGCCTACGCTCCCAGGGGACCCTCCCTCAACCCTGGATGGATGAGTCCACGTTTTATTATTTTAGAAATGTTTTCCACCCCCGTCTCTTTCTCTCTCGCTCTCTGTCTTTGTTTCCCCCTCTATTTTTCTCTTGGGCCTCTTTAGACCTCTATTAGACAATTCGAAGGGACAGACAAACAGGCAGACAGTCTGACTGGCTCTGAATCTCACAGGTTTTGGGGGCAAGATAGTGAAGTGTTGGCTGGCAATTTTAACAGTTTTAAAAACGGAATTATTCATTTATACACATTCATTTTCACATAAACTTACACTTACACACATACTGTAAAACCATACATCTTCAAACACTTCGACACTTGCATCCTATTGCTAAGGAAAGGTTCATAAGATGTACTGTATATATGATATTCAGTCTTCTGGATTTACTAAGAAGTATTCACTGTTAATGTACAACAATGGGTTTCTGAGGTCAGATTACAGGTAAATGACAAAGTACATGAAATTGTATCTGAAAGGACCCAATTCATCTTGATATAATTCATATGACAAGCCTTTGAAATGATCACCAAGGCAAACATCAGGGAACTGGAAGGCTGCCCTGAGAGACGCCTTCATTAATCTGGATCAGCCTCAACAGATCAGGCTGGGACCCCATTCTAGGAGGAACCATCTAGGAGGTTTTTGCAATACAGACTCCTATTGAAAAGCAAGCATTTTCGGAATGAGTAAACATTACGTCACTTTCTCTGGGGTACCCTCTTTTGAAACGGCATCCAGCTGAAGGTCAGGTCCAAGTTGGAAAAATGGTAATGGAGATTAATACTGCTTAATTGCTTAAAATGGCTTCTTAAAGTAATGTATCAATCATTATAATTCCATGAAGGAACAATTTGTATACATTATTATTATAAAGGGGAATCATGCACACTACTACACTACAACTTTTGCATCTAATGGTCCAATAGGCCGTGTTTAAACAGCTGTGTGTGTTTGGGACATATTGGGATCTACTGTTAATCTTTTCAAATTTGTACAGCATGTGGTAATGTCCCCCACTATCAAATATTGAGTGTGCGTGTGTGTGTGTATGTGTGTGTGTGTGTGTCTGAGTGAGACAGAGAGAAGGAGAAAGGCAGATAAATGGCTAGTTGTTCTGTTATTTGACATAACGGATGAACAATCGCAGCTTTTCATTGGTTAAATTCATCATTCTTCTTAGTGAAGGCAAGGATATTTTTCAGTGATATTAATACACCAGGTCAAGAGGCATTTGAACAAAATCTGCTTAAACATTATGAGGATGTGAAGATGTTTCCGTGGTGTTCTTCAGCTGTTGCAGTGCCTTCTCTGTGTTCCAGTGCTCACATCGTCATATTGTGCTTCCTCCCAAATCCAGTGGACTGTCTATTGTATCTTATCCATCTGTCTGTCTGTGTTGTTATTCTCTGTTTTGTTTGTGTGTGTGTGTGTGTGTGTGTGTGTTATTACCTGTGTGTGTTGGTTCACGTTGTTTGTATGTTTGTGTGTGTGTGTGTGTGTGTGTGTGTGTTTGCGAGTGTGTGTTAACTTGAGTGTCCTGTGAGCAGTAAGCTGGCTGAAGGCCCCTACGCACTAGGCGTCAATCCTGCCAATTCATTGGCCGGCTTACTCAGCAGACTCAGTCGGAGGTGGGGGGGGGGGGATTTGGCTATGATTGTCTAGCAGAGTGGGGGCTCTCAAGACAAAAGATTTTGCCTGCCCCCGTGGAGTCGGTAGGGCAAAGACATTTTCAAACTGGTTTGATATTATCGGGTGCAAACTACTCGCGTGGTGTGGAGGGGAGGGGACTGACACTGAAATCTGCAGTTACGGTGGCAACAGCCAATGGGACGAATTCTCGTAACGGATGAATCAGATATCTGGATACAAATGTTGACAATTAGACGTGAACCGCCGATTTTTATTCCCTTTCATTTTAAATGGCTTCAAATGCTGCTTAACTATTTTGCAAGCATTGCAAGTCACTTTGTCTACACCTGCAAAAGCGCATGCTTGAAACAGTACTTTGAACGTTAGTTTCAGTAGAAATGACTGCACTGTTTATTATAGAGGTGCCGAAAAATCCAGCAGCTATTATACAAATACATCTCGCGGACCTCATTCCCTCCTACGTGTTCCCACGTGATTTTGCGAGTTTTCAGAGAAGGCACGGATAATCAGACAGTAGAGTCTTCACCTGTG
This sequence comes from Lota lota, assembly GCA_026745465.1. Lineage (NCBI taxonomy): Eukaryota > Metazoa > Chordata > Actinopteri > Gadiformes > Lotidae > Lota > Lota lota. The sequence goes on along the minus strand of JACYXH010000363.1, from coordinate 1,568,282 downwards.
GACCCTCGCATGTTCCCGATCGTCTAATGTGGACCACCGAGCCCACAGCAAGGCAGGACTGATCAGGACTATCTAGACCAGTCGTGGCGTAGTGTGTACTGCCGAAGTCGGCCCCACCTTTAAAAGTTGCCTAGTGGGTCCAGGGCTTAAGAAGAAAAAGGAGTGTGTATGTGTATTAAGGTGTGTGTATGTGTGTGTGTGAACCAATAAGCTGGTTAAGAAGCAGAAGGAGAGTGTCTGTCTATATGTTTTAACGTGTTTATGTGTGTGTCAGAACCAGCAGAAGGAGAGTGCGTGTGTGTACATATGTATTAACGTGTGTATGTGTGTGTGTGTGAACCAGTAAGCTGGCTAAGAAGCAGAAGGAGACGGCCAGTAGCTCCACCCAGCAGAGGGAGATGGAGCCCGTCTCCACGGCTGACAAGAGCACCACTAAGGTCAGCACGCTACGCAAGGACGACCCCTTCTCCACCTCCAGCCAGGACCTCAACGGCTTCAGTAAGACCTTAACTCCTTACCCCTAACACCTAACCCTTACTCCCTACCTTAACCCTTCTCCACCTCCAACCAGGACCTCAACGGCTTCAGGAAGACCAGATCTCCTAACACCTAACCCTAACCCTTCCTCCTTATCTTAACCCTAAATCTAAGCCAGATCCTGACCCCTGACCCTAATCAGCTTATTCTAATGCTGATGAGGTTATTTTGGGATGGCTGGGTAAGTCTTGTATCGTGGCTCAATCATGTATATCTATGTGTATATATTTACATTTGCTCCATAAGCGAATGAAAAATGCCCAAAAATCGGATCTCAAGGTGAAAATAAATTTTGTTTATCTGATTGTTGGCCTGCATTCAATGTGAATTTGTATGAATGTGTAAGAGCGACTTTGTGTACGCATCACATCCAAACACACCTCCACATTCTGCAGAGTTCCCCCATGTGTAGTGTCGGGTTCTAGGTGCCGTGTAGGAGTGCACGTGTAGCGGAAAAGTGCATGTGTGTGGTATAGGAGTGCACGTGCGCCGCACGGTCCTACATCACACCATACGCCAGCACATGCACTCCGGAGTGCATGTGCTGGCGTCCAGGGTAATTAGTCAGTCTCTCAGAAGGGGACCATTCTGTTAGAAATGTCAGCCTGGCCTTTGGGAGCGTTTTGGCTGCTGCAAGCCGAGTAGCCACAGAGAAACTAAGTGCCAAGCTAATGTCGGCCATAATTGTCCCCTCTCTCCCCGCTCCTTCTCCCTCCTCCTCCCTCCTCCTCCCCCTCTATCCTGGCTGTCCACAGGATGGACTCCACACCTCATCTCTGAATAGCGGTGATGTTTTGCGTTTTGGTGGTGCTAACCCTGGAGAAACAGCTAATTATTTATCTCTGCATGCAGAACGACTTTCAGAGTGGGAACGCTGCAGTTGGACAGGGGAATAGTTGCATTTTAATCGCTTCTAGTCTTTTTTTAAATTCCAGTCAGTTCGCCCTTACTCTGCAGTATGCAGCGATCTCTACTGTTTAATGTTTTATTTCCAGCATTTGCTAAATCTCCCTTAACGATGTGTCCATCTGTCCCTCTATCCTTCTGTACATCCATGCCTCTCTCTTCTGTATTGTCTGTCAATGTATTTTGTGGTGGATATTTTCGACATAATCCTCAGACACACACACACACACGCAGGCACACAGGCAGGCAGGCACACACACTACCTTTCATTATTACACACATTATTTCTAGATCACGAGGCATACCACCAATCTTATATAATCACCTGACCGACAGACTAAACAGACACATGCCTACACACACACAGATACATACACCCCCCCCCCCCCCCCCCCCCCCCCCCCCCCCCACACACACACACACACACACACACACGCATACACACACATGGTGATATAGCAAGGTTCATACCTAATGAGACAGAAATACGCTGACACGTAGTAAAAGTAATATTTTTGTGGACAAAGCCTCACAGGGCAAATAACCTTTTTGTGTTATTGCATTCTCACCGAGCAGACACATCTCTTCACAGGACATTGCTGCCAAAGCACATTTTGGCAGCGAGTGCCGGCGACCCAGAGCTCAGCATCACCCTGGCTGACATTAGCATAGTGTGGCTAGCCTCATCCTGGCTCACATTTAAATAGCGGTGGCTATCATCATCCTGGCTCAGATTAGCATTGCTTTACTAGCGTCGTCCCGGCTCAGATAAGCATAGCGGTGGCTAGCATCATCCTTGCTCACATTAGCATAGTGATGGCTAGCAGCCATCCTGGCTGACATTAGCATAGCGGTGCTAGCCTCATCCTGGCTCAAATTAGAACAGCAGTGTCTAGCATAATCTTGGTTCACATTAGCTTAGCCTAGCTAGCCTCCTCCTGGCTTACATAGGCATAGCATGGCTACGCATCAAACGACAGGGAGCTGCTCTGTTTGAGTTTGTCAAGGTGTTAGGAGAGAAGGACAAATGAACCAGGAGAGAGAGAGAGAAAGTGGAGAAGAGAATGATATTACAAGAAGAGAAGGAGGAGAGGAAGAGGAGAGATGGAGAAAGACAAAGGATAGAAGGAGATTAACAGGAGAGGAGAGGTGTGGAGAGGAGAGAGAGGGATGAAGGATGAAGGGCACAAAGAAAGGAAAGTGTAGAGAATACGAGTAGAGTCGAACGAAGGAAGAAAGAGAAAGGGAAATGAGAAGGAGAGGAGGGCGAGTTTATCCTCTAATTTCTGGAAGAACGGAGAGGTGAATGAAGAGTGACAGAACAAAGGAGTCGATAGAGGGCGAGAGCTCTGATCTCTTCTTCAGGTATTAGAGGGAGAGAGAGAGGGATGGATAAGACGAGGGAGAGAGAAATAAGCAGAGAGAGAGAGAAATAAGACAGAGGACGAGAGAGAAAGAGAGCGCGAGAGAGGTACATTCTCTAATACCCACAATCTTTCTTGCACACATATAGACGAGCTGGCAGTGCTGTAACTGTTAATGCATACAGTACACACGCACACGCACACACAAAAACACGCACACACACACACATACAGACGCACACTCCTCAGTGTGTGTAAATAAATGGATTAATTTGGAAGTGAATAGAGACTGATCTTCAGGTTAGAGACACGTGTAGTTTACTGGGAAGGATGAGAGAACAGGATTAAGTCAAATAATAAACTGTGTGTGTGTGCCATGTGTGTGTGTGTCAACGTGTGTGGGAGTCAATGTGTGTGGGTAGGTATGGAACGAAAAATATAGAGAGGGAGAGATGAATGGAGAGAGCGTGAGAGAGAGAGATGCAGAGCTAAAGAGGGAGAGATATTAAGAGAGGAAGAGAAGGGTGGAGAGAGAGGTATAAGGAGAGAAACAGAGAGACATAACAAGAGAGGTAGGGATGGACAGAGGGAGAGAGGGAGAGATGGATGGAGGGAGAGTGGGTGAGAGAGAAAAAGAGAGGAAGAGATGGATGGAGGGAGACATGGAGATGTATCTACTGGGTTGAGGAAGTGATCAGTCACTGTGTTGGGAGCAGGACCTGATGTTAAAGCACATTCATCAGCCATGATTTATGTTTGCTCCCAACTCTTCATTGTTCAATTTAATTATTCTAAACTGTTTCCTTTCCCCTCCCCCTCTCCTCTCTCCATCGTCACCTCTCATTTTCCCCTCTCCTATCCACTATCTGCTCCTCTCTTATATTATGCTCCTTTTTCTATCCACTCCTTTTCAATTTTCTTCTCTCCTATATCCCTACTACTCTCCTTCTCTCTTCCCTTCTCGCCTTTCCTCCTCCCCCCACTTTCTCCTCTCCCCTCCTCCTCCTCTCCTCTCCCCACTCTTCTCCCATTTCCCTCCTCTCCTCTTCTCTCCTCTCCTCCCCACTCCTCCTCCTCTTCTCTCCTCCTCCTCTTGCTGTAATTTTAAACCATGTGTAATGTTCAGAGTCAAGCAGTCCATTGTTGTCGTGGGATGACATTGAGAGTATGTAGCATTCAGAACCACTCTGTTTAGAAAGCAGGAGAGAAAGGGTCGATACGTTGCCATTGATGCGGCCATTAGTTTATCTAGATTGTTATTTCTGCTGTTTAATGGACAATATTGATCTCCCAGTATGTTATTGTGTTATAGTGTGTCCTGTTTTATGATTGATGTTTTAAGTGTAGTTAACCTCTTCTACTCCCCTCTCCTCCTCCTCTTCCTCCTCCGCCCTCTCTCGTCCTCCCCGTCACTACCCCTTCTTTTCTCTATCCCCTTCACTGTTCATCATTTACCTTCTCTCCTTTTCTCCTCCTCTCCTTTTCTCATCTCATCCTATCCTCCCCCATATCTTCTACTCCTCTCTCCTCCTAATTCCCTCTATCTACTCCTCTAATCCTCCTCCCCAGCCTCCCCCTCTCCGTGCTCCTTTTCAGTTCAGGGAGGAAAGACTCTTCAGAGCAAATCCCTTGTTAACTCCTACTATTCAGGTACAGTAAACACACACACATGTTAAGGTTTTAAAAGTTGATTAGGATTGATTCTAGCGATTCTTTCGAACTGACTTGATGTGTGTGTGTGTGTGTGTGTGTGTGTATTACTTTTTCCTACAGTATCCAAAGAACCTGTTCCCGCCACAGCTTCAATAGGTAAAACAGACACACACACACACACACACACCAAACACACACGTAAAATAATCTCCATGTGCATATTTAAATGTCAGAATTGTCTTTGAGTCCCTTGCTGTCTCTTTCTCTTTCTTTAGTTCTCTCTCGCTCGCTCTCTCTCTCTCTCTCTCTCTCGCTCTCACGCTTTCACGCTCTCTCGTTCTCCTTCTGTTCTCCAGATTGACCTATTCACTGCCAAGTGTACTGGCTTTGAGCTCTGCCAAGCAATGACAAGTTTGCGTGTGTGCGTGCGTGCGTGCGTGCATGCGTGCGTGCGTGCGTGCGTGCGTGCGTGAGCGACAGAGAGGATTAAACAGAGAATGAAAGGGTGGCACTTTTACAATATAGCTTTTTATCACACACACACACACACACACACACACCACCCTCTCTGGCAGGGGGTTAATTGTCGTTTTACTCTGATGTCATCGAGTCAAACTCCTAATATAGACTCAAAGAGCATGTGGACCCCCAGGGAGACTGACAGAGGGAGAGAGAGACAGACAGACGGACAGAGAGAGAGACAGGCAGACAGACAGAAAGAAAAATAGAGTGATAGAGAGAGATGGAGAGTAGGAGAGGGAGCAATAGGAAGAGAGAGAAAGAAAGTGAGTATGATTGTGTGTGAAACAGAGAGAGATATAATTTGTGTAAACTTGTTTTATGCATTGTCCACTCATTTCTTTACATATTTATATTTCTATTCTATTCTATTTTTTCATTGAAATGCCATGCCAATAAAGCTATATGTAATTTGGTTGAGAGAGAGAGAGAGAGAGAGAGAGAGAGAGAGAGAGAGAGAGAGAGAGAGAGAGAGGGAGAGGGAGAGGGAGAGGGAGAGAAAGTGAAGGGAGCGAAAGCGACTGAACTCCTATGGTTAAATGTAATAATAAAGGCCATTGGTTTTGAGGAGATTTATATCACACAGAGTTTACAAAGTGCTGAGCTCAGCATTTCCGGAGAACAACACAAAGAAAGGAGTTCAGTTAAAATCACACAGCATACGTCTGCTATGGGCATAAATATTTAAACTGTTGTCAACTTCACAAGCTTTTTTGTCAGGACAGCGTAAAGGGACAAAGGTTGGTTGAAGGAGGGAGGGTAAAACACATATCATAGGACCACAGGTGGGAATCAAACCTGCGACCACTGCAAGACATTTTGCCTATGTGGTTTGGGCACTAGCAGAATGAGCCACCCCATGTTTTAATATTTTAAACTGCTCGTGTTGAGACGTGTCTTTTTATTTTATGCTGAATTCACCGCGACACTACCGGTGGACTGCGGCTTGCTGTCATTCGTCATCGGAGTGGCGCACATCAAACCGTGACAGTGCAGGACGCAAAAGAGCCCATGAGCAATTTGTATGCTTCCACGCCAGGCGTCACACCTCAGCCCTGACATCTGGTTCTCTCTTACAGCTTGCTACGGTGAGAAATACGGTTTAGTAAACCGTTCCTCTCGTACAGCTAGCTACACTGCGAAATACGGTTTACTAAACTTTACCTCTCTTACAGCTAGCTACACTAAAAAATATGGTTTACTAAACCGTTCCTCTTGTACAGCTAGCTACACTGAGAAATACGTTTTACTACGGTTTTACCTAGTTATCAAGTTACACTCAGATAAAGCCTGTTCCTCTACACAGCTAACTACACTCAGACAAACTCTTCTGCTCTTAGAGTTTAGATTACATCAGATTAATTATGAAAGTAATTATGAATTATGAAAAATAGCTACAATCTACAATGCTACTCTTATTGTGACACCTCTGTATGTTTTTGGTAGTTTATCAATTTTACATTTGTATTACTGTCCTGTAAAAGTAAAAGTATGTTAAGATAGCCAGCTACAGAACACTGTTCTTCTACACCACTAACTACACTCAGAGATACAGGCAGTGGGACAAACAGACAATTAGACAGACAGACAGGAGAGCGAATGGAGTAATGGTGGGGGTGGGATGAAGAGGAGGAAGGGGTCAGTGTGTCCCCCGGCCTGCTGAGCACGGCAGCCCTCCCATCGATCCCAGCAGTAAATTTGTGGATGTGAGACATGTGTAAATTGGCCGTGGAACACGCCATCATCATCCTCGTTTCACGGGGGGCTGATTTAGGGAGCACCCCACACTCAATCCATTCAGCTGGCTGACACTGCAAGACACGGCGAGAGAGGAATCAATAACATACAGAGCGAGAGAGAGGGGGGAGAGTAAGAGAACGAGGGAAGAGGGAGGGTGATATGGTGAGAGGATGAGAGAGAGAGGGAGAGGGAGAGAGGATGAGAGAGGGAGAGTAAGAGAGGGTGGGAGAGAGATTCTGAACACCTAAGGTATTTCATATAAGGTTTAATATGAAACTCACTAGAGGTGAACCTATACACTAACACTTTTGAAAGCAAAGTTGATAAAGAATGAGTTAATAGAACATAAGGAAATCCCAACTGTCACATTGCATGGCTAACATTGTGACAGCTGAGATAACATAATTTATGATTTAAAAAACATTGTTGCAAATTTTATGGAAATTATGATATGATATATGATATGAAACGTTTAGATTCGGTTAAGTGTATGGTTTGGTTGGGTAAACATTATGGTTTGGTTAGGTTAAGTTTATGGTATGTTAGATCGAGGTTTGGTTTGGTAAAATATATAGCTACGATAGGTAGAGGTTATGTTTATGTTGGGATTAGTTGGATTAGTAGGTTTTAATTGAGTGGAACATGCACGTCAAAGTCATCGAGACACAAGATAGAAAGTCACGACTGAGCTAAAACTAGCTAGCGTAGCGGTGTCAACTGACAGCGCCTAGCTTCCTAGCTCTCCTGCTGACTCAACGATCTGATCAGCATGATGGAGGGATGGGAAGAGAGAGGAACGGAGAGAATAAAAAGAGGGAGAGGGCTTTGGTACGTATATCTAGTATGCAAAGCCACGCAAGGCTTAACTGTGCCCAATGGTGTGTGTGTGTGTGTGTGTGTGTGTGTGTGTGTGTGTGTGTGTGTGTGTGTGTGTGTGTGTGTGTGTGTGTGTGTGTGTGTGTGTGTGTGTGTGTGTGTGTGTGTGTGTGTGTGTGTGTGTGTGTGTGTTTCTGTGAATGTGCATTTATATCTTTCAGCAGCTTTGTTAACTGTTTGGCATAGACACGCTTAACTGTACGAATACACACATACACACACACACACACACACACACACACACACACACACACACACACACACACACACACACTCAGGCATGACAGTAAATCCAGTAGATCAGTGAAAGCTCCATTTCATGTACAAACACGACCCCATGCTGAGATCGATGGCTGGAGGGGTCAGGGGTCAGACAGACCAGAGATCTGTCACAGGCCTAGGTCCTTCTCCATCCACCCCCCCCCCCCCCCCCAAGGGCATACACACACACACACACACACACACACACACACTCACACTCTGCTGAGACAGGTAGAGTGAAGGAGAGCCTGGCTCACCTTGATTAATATAAACAGCAACACACACACACATACACACACACACACACACACACACACACACACACACACACACATACACATGAAGTCACCTGATAATATGCATTGCAAAGCACGCTTGGACAAAGTGATGACAAAATGATGCAGATATAGTGTGGTGGTCATTGTATTCATGAGAATACTTATTTGGTACATTGTACAATAACCTTTGTTAAATGTAACTTTATAGAATGTGCTGCAAACACTTATGTCTGACTGTTGGTTATACATAAGTTAAATTACCTCCCCAACATGTCTGACAGCATGTACTATAGTAAAATTTCTCCCCAACATGTCTGACAGGATGTACTGTAGTTAAATTACTTCCCCAACATGTCTGAAAGGATGTATTTAGTTAAATTAGCTCCCCAACATGTCTGACAGGATAGACTGTTGTAAATTTCCTCCCCAACACGTCTGACAGGATGTACTGTAGTTAAATTACCTCCTCAACATGTCTGACAGCCTGTATTGTAGTTAAATTACCTCCCTGACATGTCTGAAAGGATGTATTGTAGTAACATTACCTCCCCGACATTTCTTAAAAGACGTACTGTAGTTATATTTCCTCCCCAACGTGTCTTGACAGGATGTATTGTAGTTAAATTTCCTCCCCAACGTGTCTGACAGGATGTACTGTAGTTAAATAACCTCCCCAACATGTCTGACAGGATGTACTGTAGTTACATTACATTTCTAACATATCTGAGATGTATGGCAGGCAGTAGATAACCCTGAAATGTGCCGTCTTTGGTTGTATCATTTTTATTTGGATTTCAGTTGAAGTCCTTACTTTTCTTCCGTGTTTTCGATATGCCTTGTAGATGTAGCTGTACAGCCTCTCTCAAACACACACACACACACACTCTTTCTGAAACACACACACACACACATACACACACGTGTGTGTAATTGTGCCAGAGCGTGTGTTTGTGTGTGTGTGTGTGTGTGAGAGAGAGTGTGTAAGACAGATGACGTAAACCACTGAGTGTCTAGACCACCAACCTCTCAGTCACCTTCATTCGTCAAAGAACTCATAGCTCTCCTATTAGCGACTATCTAGTGCTCTCTCTCTCTCCCTCCCTCTCTCTTTCTGTCTCTCTCTCTCTGTCTCTCTCTCTCTCTGTCCTATGGTCTGTAGCTTTCTATCTCTCTCTTTCTCTCTCTATCTGTCTCTCTCCCTCTCTGTTTTATTGTCTCTCTAGCTCTGTGTCCCTCTCTCTCTCTCTCTCTCTCTCTCTCTCTCCCCCCCCCCCCCCCCCCCCCCCCCCCCCCCCCCCCCCCGTCTTTCCCTAGCTCTCTCTCTCCCCCTTTCCAAAGCTCTTGCTCTCTGGACAGGAAAGGTTTTAGCATTTTAAATTGTTAAAGTGTTAGCTCCCACTTATCCTATTATAGATCGAAAATCACCCATTCAGCAGTGAGTCCCATGATCACCTCCAAACTCCCCGGTAGCCACGCTCCCTCCCAGTCCCCTGCTACAGGGTGTGTCAGCCATGAGCGGGCCCCCGCCCCTTGGGTTGGGAACCCCTCAGTGATAGATAGACTTCCACTGGGAACAGGTCATCTGTGCTGGAATCTTAATGTAGTTCAGGCCACTCACAGGAACTTAATATAACACACCACTGAGCATGAAGGACCTGCACATTTACATACTATAGGAACACACGAAACACATGCACAAGAGCACACACACAAGAGAACTCACACACACACACGTACACATACAAAAGAACACAATAACACACGTACGCACGTTTGCAGCAGAAAACACACCAGCACGCTTGTATGGGCACAGACATAATTTAACCTCAGTTATTTTAACGTTGGCGCACCTATACCCACATGCATTCTCTTGTGCACGCTCACACACACACACACCCACGCCGCCAGACAGGAGGTTCATAAATCTGTCCATTAGCATTGAGATGTCTCCATCACAGAGGGTCCCATGGTGGAGCAGATATACGACTCTATTTCACGCATGGAGGGATCCATATCTGACCTTGGTAGGCTTAGCTCACTTATTAATAACACACAGGCACAGCGCGCCGCTTGCTCTCACACACACACACACACACGCACACATACACCACACCACTCGCTCTCTCACACACACACACACACACACACACACACACACACACACACACACATTTATGTATGGGGGCATGCACACGCACACGCAAAGTGATACTGCTGGCACGCACATATGCTACTACTAGAATAATCACTGTGGTCAGTAGAATCATTAACCTCTGCTACAGCTCTGCACAGTTGTTAAGAATACACAAGTTTATTTTGTGTGTATATATATATATATATAGTCATATATATATATATATAGTCATATATAGTAATATATATATATACATATATACATACATGTAGTCATATATATATATATATATATATATATATATATTCATCTAGATATATACATACACAGAGAGAGAGGAAGACGGAGAGAGATTAGAGGGGAGGGGGAGCGAGAGAGAGGAGGTGGAGAAGGAAAAGAGAAGAGAGGTGAAGAAGAGAGGGAGAAGAGAAGGGAGAGAGCAGAGGGGGAGAAAGGAGAGAGGAGAGGGGAAGGAGAAAGCGGGAGAAGATGGATGTTTCTGAGGAGAGAAGGG
>JACYXH010000363.1:1545000-1552500 GCA_026745465.1 Lota lota | reverse complement strand
GATGATAGATGGATGGAAGAAAACTATGAATAAATGGATGGATGAAAGATGGAGGGATGAAAAACGATGACTAAATGGATGGATGATAAATGGATGGATGTATGATAGCTGTATGGATGGACTGAGGATGGATGGCTAATGATGGATAGATGGTAGATGGATGCATGAATGGATGATAAGTGGAGCATGTGTGTGTGGTTGTTTTGCTTTCAGTGTGAACAAAGCTTTTATGGTGACAGATATAGTCATACAACAGATGAGTACTTCATGCACACACACGCACACACACACACACACACACACACACACACACACACACAGCGCCACTAACACATCCACTAATGCCCTCATGCCTCTGTGAGAGAATCCATTTTCTGCTTGACTGAGCGATAAGTTGATGTGTCTATATTTCTGTCACTGCGTGTTTGTAAGCTATATCATCCTGTGTATGGGTGTGTGTGTGGGGGGGGGGGGGGGGTTGGGGGGACGTTGGGGGGTGAGTGCTTGTGTCTTTTTGTGTGTAGTGAAAGTGAGTTGTCTTGTGCAAATAACACTCTAATGGAGTAAAGGACAAGAGCACTGCCTATATAAAGACTGACAGGCTGTGTGTGTGGTGCGTGCACATGGGTGTGTGTGTGTGTGTGTGTGTGTGTGTGTGTGTGTGTGTTTGTGTGCCATCTCATAGGTGGCTATTTAAAAACACTCACTTCAACAACATACATGTCGCCATCTAAAGCTGTATGCTATATATGCATTCCACATTACAGACCTTTTTATTTTACGAATTAGCCAGCGAACACATCGGACAAAACTCAACAAGATCCACTAATGCGTAGTTTACATGTCAAATGATGTTCTGAAAATGAGTGTGTATATAATTTTACAATACACAAGTAACATTTTTATATTTGTGGTTTGTGAAATATCCATGTGGATATCATCTTATAGAGCACCAAATACCAAATATTTGGGGATCGGGGTACAAACAATGTTAATTGTCTTCTGTGGGTTGCAAGTCCAATAAAAATGTATATAAACTGAATACACACACACACACACACAGTATTATATTATCGTATTATTGCAGTAAATAAAATACGTATTCTGTATTTTACGTTATAATGGTCACTACAAGATGGATTACCATTATGTTCCTTCTAATTTAAAATACATGAAATATGTAAACCTATGAAAACCTATTCAGGAGTAGGCTTGTCCTTATGGATTCTCCATGACTCCACAACTACTATTCCCATGATGCTTTGGGGGTTCCAACTGCTACATTCTGTGCCTCATACTACAGTTGATTTCAGCCTCATGAATATTCATTTTTGTTTCCTTAACTTCCGTCCATCTGTGTCGCTCCCTTCACTCTGAGATTGGGCCGTATGGCATCGCATATTTAGTGAAGAATTAAGGACTGATGTAAAACTGTAGTAAAAACAAGTGTGTGTGTGTGTGTGCGTTTGTGTGTCCACAGGGTCTGGCAGAGGGACAGACGGCACCCTGGGAAACGGCCAAGAAGGATGAGAACCGCAACAAGAATCGCTATGGCAACATTATCGCTTGTGAGTACAGCGCTGATGTCAACGATTATGATGGTGATGGAGATCGATGATGTCCATTGGTTTGGTGTTGGATAAGTTCACATGGCCCTCACATTTAACTGGTTTGGGTTGGCCTGCTTTGAACTGGTTAAGTGTGAATTAACTGCTTTGTTTAGTTTGAACTGGTTTTGTTTAGATTGATTTGGTTGAACTGGTTTGTTTGAACTAATTTGGTTCGCCTGGTGTGGTGTGGTTTGGATGAGTTTGGGTGGTTTCTCAGTCGGGTTAGGCTTGGTGTCTAGGCCATACTAGCTCAAGACTCTGTCAGATGTTGTGAATGTTCCCCATGTCATTGTTGAGGAGTGGGCTGTATTCAGAACATTCCAACTAAACTTGAACATACAAAATGGCGATCTACTTTCTTACAATCGTCTGCACACATATACATACATACACACACACACACACACACAAACTCTCCCATTTATGAATAGTTAAGAAAATGTTCAGTGTAATCTTGCTAGTGTATTTATTCCTCCTGTGTGTATGTGTGTGTGTGTGTGTGTGTGTGTGTGTGTGTGTGTGTGTGTGTGTGTGTGTGTGTGTCTGTGTGTTTGTGTCTGTGTGTGTATGTATAACCTCAATTAACAAGAACAAAATAACCAGATTTTTGGTTGTAGTCATAAAAGTGTTATTAAATCGTTTTGATGTGTGCATGCGTGAGGGTTCATGAGCATGTTTTTCTGCGTGTATGTGTGTGTGTCCTATTAAAACGGTCTAGATGTCAAGGAACAGAACAGCGACAACCTGCCTCTTTTCAAATGAAACACAGAGCTCTGAAATAACCTGTCATCTCCTTGATGGCCAGCAGGAATTATGATAAATCTGCTGTTAGTACAAATCCTTTGAATTCCACCGTCTCTGAAATGGAAGCTGTCCATCTGGGTGGCAGGGAAACACAGAGAGGAATAGATGCTGGGAGACAGGGAGGAGAAATGCTGTGTTCAGCGTCTTCATTAGGAGAGAGGAGGAGGCAGGAGGAAGAGGAGGTGTAAGAGGTAAAGAAAGACAAAGAAGGAGGAGAGGGGAGAGGAGGAGGAGGAAGATGGATGAAGAGGTGGAAGTCGGAGAGAGAGAAGGACAGAGTGCATGAAGGAAGAAAGGGAAAGAGGAAGAGATATAGGAGGAGGAAGGACATGCAGTGAGGACTTAGGAGTATCAGCTTGGCCTCCTCCTGGGTCCCTGCCCAACCGTCCATGCTAAGTCTAAAGTCTGTGTGAGAACTGCTCCTGACTGGAGCGGTGGTAACAGAGGACAGGTCTCTAGTGTTCCCGACTTCACTGTGCCTCGGATAATCTCTCTTTCTCCCTCCGTCTCCCGCTCTCTTCATTCTCTGGCTCCTTCTATCCGTCTTTGTCATGACTATTCTTTCTGTTGGACTTTATCTGCCACTCTCCGTCTGTTTCCCCGCTAAACTTCTGCCCTTTGTGCGTTTGTGTTGAAAACAGTTGATTTATACTTCTGCCCTTATCCATCATGCACACTCTCCCTCTCCCCCGCTCTCCCTCATCCTATTCCTCTGGCCTGCTCTTTCTCCCTCCCTCCATCACTCCCTCTCCCCCCTCCCTTCCACCCTAATATCTCCCTCTCTCTTTATCACGCTCCCTCTCTCCCTGCCCCCCCCTTTGTCTCTCTCTCTACTTCCATCCCTCCATCTCTACATCTCCCTATCTCTCCCTCCCCCCTCTTTCCTCCCTCAGTTTGAGTTCATTTAAATCAGTTAACTCCCTCTCTGCCAACAGCGTTTTGCTGCCATTCTGAGTCTCCTCAGCATCCCTGAATACAAGCTGCGCCTCCTCCCCTCTCCTCAACACCTCCTCTCATTTCCTCTCCTCCCACTCCTCCTCTCCCTCCTACACTCCTTTAGTTGTCACTCTCTTTTCTCGCCTTTCTCTTCCAGTTATCTCTTGTTGGTCTACTCCTTTCCTTCTGTATGCATCTCCTCTCCCCTCCTCTTGTCTCCGCTCTCCTCTTTTCTCTCTCCCCCACTCCTCTCCTCTGCTCCCCTTTCTCATCTCCTCCCTTCTTCTATCTCCTCTGCTCCCTCTCCTCCCTATCCTCTTCTATCCTCTCCTCCTCATTTGTCTCCTTCCTTTTCCTCTCCTCTTCTCTCTCCTCTCGCCACTCTCTTCCTTCTCCTCTCCTCCTCTCTCCTCTCGCTACTCTCTTCCTTCTCCTCTCTTCTCTTCTCCTCTCCTCCTCTCTCCTCTCGCTACTCTCTTCCTTCTCCTCTCTTCTCTTCTCTTCTCCTCCTCTCCTCTCCTCTCATTTCCTCTCCTCTCCTCTCCTCTCCTCTCCTCTCCTCTCATCTCCTCTCCTCTCCTCTCCTCTCCTCTCCTCTCATTTCCTCTCGCCACTCTCTTCCTTCTCCTCTCCTTCTCTCTTCCTCTCTTCTTTCCATAATTCCAAACCTCTTCACTTATAAAAGTATCCCATATGGACATTTATAATTCAACAGAAGTCTTCTAAATAAACACTGTTATTGGCATGAATTAACATATCAGAGAGTTTGTATGTGTGGGTCCATGGTGTGTGTTCTTTAGCGGTGTGTGTGTGTGTTGGTAGTGTATGTAGTTTGGTGGTGTGTAAAGGTTGGTAATATTGTGGTGGTTGTGTTTTGTGTTCTCGCATATCTGAGTGTGATAGACTGAAGTGTGTGTGTGTGTGTGTGTGTGTGTGTTTGTTTGTTTGTTTGCATGTGTGTGTGTGTGTGTGTGTGTGTGTGTGTGTGTGTATGTGTGTGTGTGTGTGTGTGTGCGTTCACAATCTCGAGATGGCACCCGTTTCTAGAAAATGTGTTTTTCTGAGATGAATTACCCAGAGAGAGAGAGAGAGACCCCCTCTTATCCCTACCTCTCTTTTCCCTCTGTCACAAACACACACACACACACACACACACACACACACACACACACACACACACACACAAGGGGCTAGATGTTTTTTAATGATTATAATTCTTATGTTAGGATATTTAGTAGAAGTATTTATTTATGTGTGGGTGAAGGATGCTCTCACCAACATGAATAATGGAACTGACATGTAAATAAAGATAATGAATAATAAAGAGAATATATTGTTAAAGAATATAATAGAATGCATTCAGTAAATACAACTAAATAGATCCACATCAGACTCTGTCACTCACACACTAGGTCAAGTCAACTTAATATTCACACATTCACAACACATTAACATAATGTTAATGTTAAAATTAATTTACAAAGGAACTTACAATCTTCTTTCAACTGATACCAAATACACGTAAACATGCATGGATGAACATAGATACACATAGTTTATATATAAATGCCATAACAAAACAACCTTTTTAAATGATACATTTTTCCTCTCTACATCTCTTTCCATCCTTCCCCTCCTCTCACTCCCCATCTCTCACTCATCCTTCTCTTTTTACCTGCCTGCGAGAGTGATGAGAGATAGACACAAGGAAGAATGAGTGAATAAGAGAGAGAGAGAGAGAGAGAGAGAGACCGAGAGAGTAAGAGAGAGAGAGAGAGTGAAGGTAAAAGACACACACTCATTGTGCTATTTTCCTAAACTACGCCTGAGTTGTGTTAAGGATGAGGTCCTTGATGATCTAAGCATGTCGTCTAGCATCTCAGAGTGAAGACGTCATCAGGTATGTGTGTGTGTGTGTGTTAATAGGTTTGCTTGTTGGAACAGAAACATTTCAGGCTGTGCTGTCGACTTCCTAACGAGCAAAACACTCACTAAGAAACTACTCTTCTTCATCTCTCTCTCTATCTGCCTCCCTCCCTCTCTCCCTCCCTCCCTCTCTCTCTCTCGGCCTCAATCTCTACCTCAAAAGCTCTCAAACAGCTGGAGACAGCTATAACTGTGTGTGTGTGCGTGTGTGAGAGTGTGTGTCTGTGTGTGTCTGTGTGTGTGTCAGTGGACAGCATTTTGACTTGTCAGCCGCCGGGAGCTCTGGACTTAATAGGCTATTACACACTATAATACCCTCCAACACACACACACACACACCACACAAACACACACCACACAAATGACACCCACATACACATTCACACACACACATGCACATACACACACACACACACACACACACATGAATATACACATAAATACATGCATACACGTTATATACACAATACAAACAACTAAAAAGGTGCAGAAATGGCTAAATTACACTTTTTCACATTTCTGCTCATAACATATCCCTCTCTGTGCTACTCAATGGGACAGAAACACACACATAGACATGCAGGCACTGCCACATAGACAATATTTCTCACAGCTGAACAAACACACACACACACACACATAGTATATGATCATCATGTTCATGGACACACATAGCGATATCTCAAATGCCATTTAACTACAACTTAATCCTTTAGACACACACACACACATTCATTCACTAGGCAGTGTGTGTAGAGCATGGATAAGGGCTTAGTTTAGTTTCTTGCACCCTGGCCCTTCGAAACCAGAGAGAAACATGATGTATCTGTTGTTTCTCTGGAGCGACCTACAGCAGATCAGTGAGTGACATCACAAGATCCTGACCTATCAGTGAGGTGAGAGTGGAGGGACTAAGCGGCCAGACCGTATCCTTTATCCCCACTCTAATCCCATTAGAGAGAAATGGTAAACAATACATCCTCATTGGACTCTTTGACTGGATCTCTAATTCCTGATCAAAGGTTAGGGCAGCAGAGAGAGGGGGATGTCGTGGTATAGCGCTGCATTAGATAGACTCTGCATGAATAGCTGCTTTGCAGTAAGTACGCCCTGGGTCTCTGCATCACCAGGGTAGCCAACAGAAGCCGTCACCGTAGGTTACCACCACATCTTCAAAAACCAAACGGCACATCAGGGCGATGGGCGGCCTGCTTCGTCTTTCCTGCTATGTACATTTATGAGGTTATATTGTACGAGACCTCATCTTCTCAATGTCAAGATCTCAAAATGTCATTACATTTGTGGTGTTACATACCTTTGGTGGTCTCATGAAATCAGCGACATAGAAAAGTAAAAGCAAATACCGGCATGGAGACCCACAGTGTACCTTCCATGACTTTTCCACGCAGATGAGAGGGAGGTGAAATGAGAAATACGTGGAGGTTGTAGGACAGAGAGAAATAGGTAGAGGGAGGTATAGAAGAGTGGGAGAGGGATGATCAGAAGGAGGCAGAGTTATAGGAGGGCATAGGAGGTCACGGTTGGTGCAGTAGAGAAAGTTGAGAGGGAGGTGTATAAGAGGTCACAGGGAGTGCAGTAGAGAAGGTGGGGAAGGGTGGGGATAAGAGAGAGACAGAAGTAGAGGAGGTGTATAGGAGGTCACGGGTGGTGCAGTAGAGAAGGTGGGGAGGGGTGGGGATAAGAGAGAGACAGAAGTAGAGGAGGTGTATAGGAGGTCACGGGTGGTGCAGTAGAGGAGGTGGAGGGGGGGGGGGATAAGAGAGAGACAGAGGTAGGGGAGGTGTATAGGAGGTCATGGGGGTGCAGTAGAGTTGGAGAGGGGATACAGGACAGACAGAGAGAGAGGCAGAGGAGGTGTAAAAGAGGTCACTGGATGGAGAGCAGAGCTCATTAATCAGTAATGGGTCCACAGCCCGGCTCTCCAGGACTCCTCGCTACCCTCTGTTGTTCTGCTAGCACTGCAGGCACTGTGTGCACGCACGCGTGTGTGTGTGTGTGTGTAAGCATATTTTTTGTGTTTCTTCATTTTGTGTTTCTTCCCTTTTAATGGACAGACACACACATATATACACACACAAATCGTACACATGCAGACACACAGACACACAACCACACAGACGCACATACAAACATACACACAACACACACACAGACATTCTCTCATTGTCAGAAACTTCAAACCCAGGGCCCTGTGTCCAGGGCA
>JACYXH010000363.1:1452500-1540000 GCA_026745465.1 Lota lota | reverse complement strand
GTCATAGTCCCCATGGTCTCTGTACATGTTGGAGGACATGGTGGAGGTACTTAATAGTCGATTTGCGTTTCTCAACACACAGTCCTCTTATTGCATCCATAGTGGTAAACTACATTCATAGACCTATAATTATCTGTTACTATCTGTTATATGTATTGGTCATACAACTCGATAGCAGTCGGTGCTACAAGCCAAAGTTTACTTGCAATGTACCACTTGTGGTACGTGAAAATAGTTAGCTTCTGATAAAATAACAGTGTCCAGTTATATTGCAACAGTTTTGTTTTGGATATCAACTTTCTCCGAAAGAGTGAGAGCCTGCTTTTAATTATCAAACAGGGGAACAACCTCAAAAACTAAAGTCTCATAAAAATGGATCGATTAAAGAATGCACACCAATTTATAATAATCCCCCTCATCTGCAAACTGCCCATCCCTAGTGTTCCCTGCTATTTGAAAGGACAGAGCATGCTCGTTTTCAGGCTATAGGCCTACACTCCACGTCCATAACCACTTTCAAATCTCACCTAAAAACGTATCTTTTCAGAGAGGCTTACTCGCTTTAACTCTTTTTTCATTTGTGTAATGACCGTTCTTTTTTGCTTTACCTGTTCATTTTATTAACAGTATTATGATGTTTTTTACTGTTTGTTGCTCTTGTTTGTTTAATGGATTGAGTGTTTTATTGTTGATTTTGTAAGGTGACCTTGAGTGTTTTGAAAGGCGCCTATAAATAAAATGCATTATTATTATTTATTATTATTATGAAGCCCATCTGAGAGAAGGTTAAGCTTCTAGGACACATATATCTCGCCATGGTGTGTGTGGATGTGTGGAGCTCTGTCTGGCCAGTGGTTTATTTTAATGACTAAGTCTGTGAGAGGGTTAAAATTCTACGACACTTATAGTCTAACGCCACGGTGTGTGTGGATGTGTGGAGCTCTGTCTGGCCAGTGGTTGATTTTGATGGCTGCGTCCGATAGAGGGTTGCTATAGTATAACGCCACGGTGTGTGTGTGTGGAAGTGTGAAACTCTGTCTGGACAGCGGAAATCAGAACACCATGTCCCAGAGGCAGAGTGTTAAGGGAGGCATGCTGGAGCCAACCATGTCACCACCATGTCAGCCATCTGAACCCTCCTATTCCCTCCTGTCACTTGCACCACCAATACATCCCACACACTCATTCATTGCACACTCATAAGTCTTGTATATTTTATTAATCGTCTTTTTCAATATTATATATTATATATATATATATATATATATATATATATATATATATATATATAAGTTTTAATGTATTTTGTTACCATGACGTAGTCGACCTTTGCCTTGTGGCAAGAATTCCATTGTCTAGAATGAGCCTGTCTTTTACGAAAAAACAGTTGAAAAAAAGACCCACCCCAGAGCCAACATGCCTGTCAGTTTCCCGGGTCTCCAGTGATAGTAAGTGGTCTGTCTGGTCTCTGTCCCTCCCAGAAGGGCCACCACGAGATCCGGGAGATCCGTCAGTTCCACTTCACCAGCTGGCCCGACCACGGCGTGCCCTGCTACGCCACGGGGCTGCTGGGGTTCATCCGCCAGGTCAAGTTCCTCAACCCCCCCGATGGGGGGCCCGTCGCCGTGCACTGCAGGTCGGTCGCACATGAACACATGCATATATGAACTCATGAATTCATTTCTATATCTATAGATGTATCTATATGGACAGATATAGCTCGATGAATTCTATCTCCGTTTTTTTCCTCCTTGTCTTCCATCTTGCTCATTCTGTCTTCTTCTGTCCCACATAGCTCATTCAATGCCTCCTTTCTGACTGTATCTCAACCTCACACACACACACACACACACACACCGCACGCATGCAGGCAGGCATGCACACAAACACACACACACACACACACCTGCACACAGCAGCTATATGAGAAAGAAAACGTGGCAATGGTATAAGTGTTTTTGTTCCCATGCCGATGGAATAGGTGTTTAGGTTCTCATGGCGATGGCTCTGTTATTTTGGTTCCCATGGCAATGCCATAGTTATTCCATGGCATTTGTTTATGGTGTAGTTGCGATGATACATTTGAGAGACCGGTGAACTGAGGTAGCGTGTGTGTAGCGTATCAGGTGAGAGTGTGTGTTAAAGGTCATTACCCAGACAGGTGGCGGGGGGGGGGGGGGGGGGGGGGGGGGGGGGGGGGAGGGTGTTATCGTCCTTGGTGTTATCGGCAGCAGACCTTTATCAGAAGAAATACCCCCGCTACGGAATAGCTGCTGGTTGAGAGACAGACAGGCAGACAGACCTGTGTAGGAAACAGACAGAAATACAGACCGACAAAGAGACAGACAGACAGGCAGTTGTAGGACTTGGATAGACAGGCAGACGGGAAGTTGCAGCAGTCACTTTTCATTTCCGAGGTCACTCTCAGCCCATTAGCCTATGTCAGAAGACATTTAAACATACACACACATAAACACACACACACACACACACACACACACAAACTCGTAAAAGTCAGAGTGAGTTTTGGTCTCAACATTAATCACAGAGGTTGACAGCTAATCTGTTGAGACGCTCTCTCTCTCTCTCTCTCTCTCTCTCTCTCTGTCTTTCCCTCCCTCTCTCTTGCACACATGCTCTTTCTCACACTCTGTCCCTTTATCTCTCTTTAACTCTCTCTTGCTCTTCCTCTTTATCTCACCCTCACGCTCTCGTTGTCTCTCCCTCCCCCTTCCCCTCTCTTGGTATCTCTGGATTTCTCTAGGGGTAATGCAAAGTGAAAGATAGGTTAGACTTCTTCCCTCTATCCATCCCTCTCTCTCTCTCTCCATCTTTCTCTCCATCCCTCCCTGTTCAGCTACTTCTCTTTCTTCATCAGTCTGTATTTTCCTCCTCCCTCCTTGCCTCCCCTGTGGCCATCCCTCACTTGACCCTAGTCTACTACTCCCTCTCCTCCTTCTTTCCCCTCTACTCCTCCATCTCTCCTCTACTCGTGCTCACTTATTCTAATGATCTCTATCCTCCTCCCTCCTCCTGCTCTCTCCTCTACTCTGTCCCAGGTCTTGCTGTTATTGTTGTCCTAACTTTTGAGACTGCTTGTTCAGAGTGTGTTAGTGTGTCAAATAATTTATTATGTGTGTGTTTGTGTGTGTACGTGCACGTGAATGTGTGTGTGTGTGTGTGTGTGTGTGTGTGTGTGTGTGTGTGTGTGCACGTGTGTGTGCAGTGCGGGAGCAGGAAGGACTGGCTGTTTCATGGCGGTGGACATCATGTTGGACATGGCGGAGAACGAAGGTGTCGTCGACATCTTCAACTGCATCAGAGAGCTGAGGAGCCAGAGAGTTAACATGGTGCAGACAGAGGTACACACACACAAACAGCCACATACACACACACCAACACACACATACACACACTCACACACACATACATATCAGAGAACTGAGGAGCCAAAGAGCTAATATGGTATATAAACACACATATACACATACACATACACATATACAACGATACAATGAGTTCAAATACATGTAATTAAGGATGATGTAGGGGTTAGGGCATCTTGCTCTAGGATATACACACATACCGTATATACAGTTATATGGCATGCAGGCAGATAGGCGGATGGACAGGTGTTTTTAGTAACCTGGTATCATCCATTCCAATCAAACTGTAAATATTAAAACACTTTCTAAATGATACATGAGTCTAGCACACACACTAACACACACATACATGCACACACATACACACACACACATCCAGTGTGTTAAAAGACCGTCAGCTCGGGGCTGTTTGCACCTCCACACCTCCATCGTCTGGTCTCCACGTTTCCCTCATTCTCCCCCAGGCTGTCTTCCCTATCCTGGGCTCCACGCCCGCCGACAATCCCCTGTTGAACCATAACAGAGCTGGTTGGCCTCCCTTAGCCCCACACCCCCTGCAGAACCACCCCTCGCTGTCGTTAATAATTAGCTTCCATGTTCTCGCGGTACATCGGGCCCCTGTGGAACGGAGAGAATGGTGAATGTTAAAATACACAAGATGTGGGAGTAAAGATTGCGGCATCTTTTCTTATCTTTCTTCTAAGCTAAGCGCTTATATTATGTAATTGTATTAACTTGTCTTGTCTTAGTTTAGTTAACCTTAGCCTAGTTTATTTTAGGTAAGTCTCAAAAATCGGACTTTGGATTACTTATCTACAATCTGATAAAGTGATCTTAATCTGGCTGAACAGGGCGTTTCAATTGTATTTTGCTTCATATTTGTTTCGACCAATCATGTTGCTGGAGGGGGGGATCTGTAAGCGCGTAATTTGCGAACACATTCTCAGCCTGCAGTGGTAAACAGTAAACAGTAAAGGAGTGTCTGTAAAGGTATCAAATCAACCACTGCAGAAATACATTTATTGAAAAATTATTAAAAATGATTAAAATTCCTTTTGAAAGCTTCATCCACACGCATCTTTCCTTATCATTTATTTGATTTTATTTTCCTAGCTTATTTTATTTTGGCAAATGTAGAATCAAATGAAGAATTTAATAATAATATTTGAACTTTACTGCAAATCATTTCTCTACAACCATCTGAGGAAGTAAGAGCTGCTTTTAACTCAGAAGCCATTTTCTCTCACCTTTCCTCCCTCGAACCTCCCTGCGTCTTCGAATTCACCGCAATCAGCCATTTTATAATCCCCTGTGCGGCTGAAGCTGAAAACATCCCGTTTCATGCAGTGGAGGGAGGGTATCTTCCTGTTTGTGCGCTGAGCTGCTGAGTGCATGTTAATCCACACCGCCTCCCAGCCGAACCAAGCGCCTCTGTGACACTTTACGATAAGGGTTCATTATTATACAATGAATTAACATAAGTTAATGCAGTAGTAATCATTGACTAGCAGTCCAGTAACAGTAAACTAATATGTCTTGTAATCATTTACTAATGGTGTTAATGTTTACTAATGGTGTTCATGTTAACTAAGATATTTATGTATACATTACTTAATTACTCCTTAACTTAACCCCTTTGGGGAACTTTCCCCTAGTGGGGAGAGTTTCAGCGGCTATGGAGGGAAACTCCATAGCCTCCATCACGTCAGGGTGTTTGACTCCTATCTGAAAGGTTCTGGGTTCAATCCCCAATGTCCACAGTCCACCTGTAGGCATCCCAGTGCAAGAAGCCCCCTAATGCCTTCCTGCTCTTTCATGACTTGTATCAGAACTCACTGTGGGTCACTTCTCTTTGGATAAAAAAGTATCCGCTAAATTAATAAACTGTGTAGTAAACAACAACATCGAGGCCGTCGATTGAACTGGAAGAGTGCTAGAGAGGGTGTGTGTGTGTGTGTGTGTGTATGTATGTGTGTCATTGCTGAAGCAGACCTGCATGCTGTTTTAATCCTACTCTGTGTGACAAAAAGCAATTAATCTTTTAAAAACACAGGGGTGTGTGTATGTGTCTGTGTGTGTGCGTGTGTGCACGTGAATGAGTGTGTGTGGTTGTGTGTGTGTGTTTGTGTGTGTGTGTGTGGTGCCTGCTAGAAGTCATTACAGTGGCCTTTTTAAAACTGTCCTCTGGCCACAAGGGCAGCAATTAACATGCATGCGAGAGAGAATGGATGAGAGATACAGTGTGGAAAAGTGAGAGAGAGACAGACAGACAGACAGGAAGTGATGCTGCTGTTCCTTTGTTTAAGTGGTTGTTTCAAAGCAATCTGATTGGTCAGTGCTGAAACATGTTATCTACAGAGGAACTGTGGGTCTTCCGTTTACACCATCACACCCTTAACCAGCTTGTGTGTGTGTGTCTCCAGGAGCAGTATGTGTTTGTGCACGATGCCATTCTGGAGGCGTGTCTGTGTGGGAACACAGCCATCCCGGTGTGTGAGTTCAGAGCTGTCTACTACAACATCAGCAGGCTGGACCCTCAGACCAACTCTAGCCAGGTCAAGGACGAGTTCCAGGTACACACACATACACACACAGGCATGCATACACAAACACACACACACAGGCATTCATACACACAATAAACCATGCACGCACACACAAAACACACACAGGCATGCATACACAAACACACACACACACACATACACTCTACAGGAACAAAACCACACAGATACATACACTCTCTCACACACATACCCACACACACCAACACACACACGCACACACACAACATACAACATCAAGGGGCTCACCCCTCAGACCAACTCCAATCAGGTCAAGGACGAGTTCCAGGTACACACACACACACACACTGTCATGCACACACACACACACATACAGGCACGCACATACACACACATACACACGCCTCCACACACACTCACTACTCTGTTCCTGTGTGTCGGGCTTTTGACATTCTCTCTCTAAAAGCCCATTGGACCATTCTGATAAACATGAAGTGGTAGTTGCCCTTTACATCTTATATTCTGCTTAACCTGGACATGCATCACCGATGCAACACTTACATTCCACTATCTTCTTCTTCTTCTTCTTCTTCTTCTTCTTCTTCCTCTTCCTCTTCTATTCTTCTTCTCTCTCTCTCTCCCTCCCGTTACCAGACTCTGAACATAGTGACCCCTAGGGTTCGTCCGGAGGACTGCAGTGTAGGTCTGCTCCCCAGGAACCACGACAAGAACCGCAGTATGGACGTCCTGTCTGCAGACCGATGCCTCCCCTTCCTCATATCTGTGGACGGAGAGAGCTCCAACTACATCAACGCTGCCCTCATGGACGTGAGTATAGTCTCTTTCTCTACGCCTTTACTCTCTTGTTAAAATCCTCTCGGAAAGCTTCATCCACTCACCCAAATTAGTTTTCTCCGGTAAAATACCTCCTTAACTAAACAGGAAACAAGGTGTAACTCCACCCCTTGCTGTTTGTGGTTTACGGCTCTGTGCCATCTCCACCCAAGAAGTTCTGCTATGACATAGCTGGACTGCTGGATCCCAGATTATTCATATCCTAACCCTACAAGCGTTTTCTACTAGCATTAGACCTCTCCCACACATTTAACTTTATTACTTAGACCGATCCCAAACCTTCAACGTTGCTAACATTAGACATGGCTCAAAATAGTAATTTAGCTAACGTTAGACTTTCAACTGTCCAATTTTCTCAGTAAATTCCAGTAAAACCTAATCCAGACATTAGACATATAACGGCAGTCAATAATCAAATAAAATCTAAATCATTTTTTCCCATGATCCTTTGTTTCCCCAGAGCCACAAGCAGCCAGCCGCCTTCATCGTTACCCAGCATCCTCTGCCCAACACCACAGCAGACTTCTGGAGGCTGGTGTTTGACTACAACTGCTCCTCCATCGTCATGCTCAATGAGATGGATGCCGCGCAGGTATATGCATCTTACATATATATCATGGTTGTGTTATAAGAACTGGTTATACAGCAACGCAAATCATTTAAACACAGCTGCTCACGACTGTAAATGGCAGCAGAAGTGGCGTTAATAATTCACAATTCTATTTTCATCAATGGGGGCTCAAGTCTCTCTCGGTGGGTCCCCGAACAAGAGCATGCAGATTCCTGCTGGATGTTTTATAAGCCCTCCTGGTCTCCAAGCAGTACGCGTTGTGACGTCATGAGAGGCAGGGTCATTGAGGATTGCTACGTTCTCCAATTCAAGATGGTTCCAATGATTAAACTACAATCCCAGGAGCAGGCAGACAGGAAGGAAGAGTCTTATTGGTATTGTGGGTTACCGAGGCCATGCTTGGGAAGAAGAGAGAAGGCACCAAGAATGTTGGTGTGCAGAAAGACACCAGATTGTTCATGATAGTTAACTTTTGTTGTCTTAAACAGGCTGTTCATTCTGACCTTGTATTTTGAGTTAACCTGTTCAGTTTCTGTTGTAATAATTAAACAGGCTATTTCTTTTTCACAAAACCTTGGGTTTTGGCGTTTTCTGGTCACCCACAGTAAAGGACACCAAGAGGAGCAACCAGCCTCCCATAACGCCACAGCATATTCATCGCTAGTAGTCAAGCACGATGGTCCTGAAGCTAGTGCGCATGCTCAGAACTGGTGAGCGGACGTTGACACCAGAGTTGGCCTCTGGCTGTAGCCAGGAGGAGCGAGTATAGGTTCTTGTTATATATAGGACTCTCACTCAACAAGTTGGTACACACAAACACATTGATATTATAGAAAGTACGATACATTATATCTAGATGCTGGTTCCTTTTTACTGAGCTTTATTTGTCAGTGGAAAAGGATTTAATAAAGAAATAGCATGGAGTTGGCGCAGTGTGTGGCTGGTTGGTGTTGATTCGGAGGAAGTCCTCGCCAAATTCTCCTGTAATTATTTCCAAAGCGGTGAATCATCTAGCCTCCAGTTTGTGTGCAAACAGCTGGAAAACCCTGGGAGACAGCGTGTAAAAGTAAAAAACTGGTGAAAATTGTAGTAATGTGAGGTCAGAGCACTGCATCTTCCTGATGAAAGGTGTGAATTACTCAGATAAAAACATTTTCTCATTATTAAGGCTTCTGTCCTGCTTTGTTGTGTTTTCAAAGACAGGCTGTATTTGTATTAAACAACAAACAACCTTCTCTCTTACTTTCTGTGTCTCTTGCTGCCACTCTCTCCTTCTGTTTCCCTCCTTCTTTCTCCCCTCTCCTTGGAATATTATGTTTCCATCTGTCTCTCTCTCTCTGTCTCTCCTCTCTCTCCACATCCGTCCCTCTCTCTCCACCCTTTCTCTCTCCCTCAACCTCTCCTCCCTTACCGGTCTATCTGTCTCCCTCTCTCTCTCTCGATATCTGTCCCCCTCACTCTCTCTCTTTGTTTCTCCGTACCCGCACTCTGTCTCTCTCCTCTCTCTCTCTCTCTCTCTCTCTCTCTCTCTCTCTCTCTCTCTCTCTCTCTCTCTCTCTCTCTCTCTCTCTCTCTCTCTCTCTCTCTCTCTCCCCCTCCCTTTTCTCTACCCGCCCCCTCTGTCTCTCTCTCTAGTTGTGTATGCAGTACTGGCCGGAGAAGAGTTCCTGTTGCTACGGTCCCGTACAGGTTGAGTTCATCTCTGCAGACATCGACGATGACATCATCAACCGGATCTTCAGGATCTGCAACATGGCGCGGGTACGACTAACCCCATAGCACACACACGCAACTTATTATATAAATTTTGTTACGTTGTGTACTTATACTATTCCAAATGTTTCTAACAATGTGCAAACCCAGAGAAATCCATCGTTTTATTCAAAGTAATGGTGCATTTTGTTTGGTCACCTGTCAATGTGTCATATCCCCTTAACCCCCTAACTTCCAGGAAAAGTGGAAAACAGTAATCCAGCACAGAATGTTTTTATTGATATGATATTTCAATATCAAGCTAGCTTTTTACAATGTGCTACTATGACAAGTGGCTCACGCCAGCCACAAAGCTAACGTGTATAGTAACGTTATAACTTTACAATAACATTCAACATGCTCATAAAGTAAATTTTAATATGATTATTTTAACCACGGAAAACAGCGTTGGGCTACCCCACGATTGTATTTGCCACATAAACGTTGGCTACAGCTGTATGGTTAGTAGACTCATGTAATGGTAAGTTAGAGAGTTAACGCAACATTATCTAAGCTTACTTGCTGTTATTTCAGTAGAATGAAATGGTATTTAATGTGACTAAACATAACGTGAATAAAACTCCCATGATCCCACATTACTCACATTACTCACAATGTCATCAAACTACGTATTTTGTTATTGTTGTGATTGAGAGACCCCTAGCGGCAGAAATTACATATACCTTTAAAATACACTTCAAATTACTTCCAAACTCACACACACCTAAAGAAACACACACATGCACACACATTCTAATACACACACTAACACACTTGAACACAACCCATAAACCCTCCTGAATGACCCACCACCCACCAAACATCAACACTCCTTCACATTAAAAGCGTGAGTGACTTCAGTATCAGCATCATTACCTGTTTCCCTCCACATTTTATTCCATTTTATTTGATGAGATGTTTTGTCACTCCTCTCCCCTGTCTCCATTTCAGCCTCCACCTTTCTTATCTCATCCTCTCTTTCTTCCTCCTCTCCTCTCTCCTTCTCTTCGGCTCCTTACTCCCTTAGTGCTCTGTTAACTCCCTGGGACACACACACACACACACACACACACACACACACACACACAAACACACATCTCCACTCTTGCGTGAAATAGCTCATATCATCACCCCCCCCCCCCCCCCCCCCCCCCCCCCCCCCCCCCCCCCACGACACACACACACACACACACACTTAATCACCTGGCTCATGCTGCTCCACATGTTGAGAGAGAGAGAGAGAGAGAGAGAGAGAGAGAGAGAGAGAGAGAGAGAGAGAGAGAGGACAGAAGGTTAGGGAAGTGCCTTTATCATGTGTGCATGTTTCCTTTGTTTTTGTGTGCATGTGTGTGTAGTATGTGTGTGTATGTTTGTGTGTGTGTGTGTGTGTGTGTGTGTGTGTGTGTGTGTGTGTGTGTGTGTGTGTGTGTGTGTGTGTGTGTGTGTGTGTGTGTGTGTGTGTGTTGTTGTTTGTGTACATACTGTGCCTTCCTCTCTATTGAGCACCATAACACCAGATCAGCCAATCAGAGCCTGGCTGAGGATTTGTACAAAATGGAGGCTGGACCCCTCAAACCAGTGCACTCTTCTGGCTGCCGGTTTAAACCCAAACTGTTGATTATTTATGTCTCACTTACGAACATAACCAATAAAAATACCTTCATATGGTTGTTTCTTAAGGTCTTAAAATAAATGGGGGTTTCAAATCCCAAATAACAAACATGTTTTAGAACGATGGATTTCTTCGAATACTGAATAAAATATATTAAGAAAGTGATAAAGTACTAAAAACTAGTATTGGAATGAAGATTAAACAATGTACGTATTTATAAAGTGCTGAATCATTTATTAAGGAAAGTGAGAAACTGCTAGAAATACTTTTTTTCTAGGTTTGTATAAAATATTGAATGAAATATTTAAAGTCCCATGTCACCTTATTCCGAATGGGGACACTTGTTTAAAAATAAAAAAATGTATGTTATTAATCATCCATCGAAGTTTGATGAAGAAAATATGTTGTTTAATATGAAGAAATGAAGTAGAAAAACTGGTACATTTGCCCATCAGAGATCTTTCCAGTATTGACCGGACGTGGCGATAATTGTGTCTGAGCAGTTTGATTGACAGTTGATCAACAGGGTCTTTCCGCTGGGCAAGCAAGCTTTTATTCAGCATTCTATATTGTCCCTGACAGTTTTATAAAATATTATTTCATTCCAGATTATTTTTGCAAGCACATGCACAAAGCGGGCCAACTATAAACGGCATGGACAAAGTGGTTCTGAATGTGTCAGAACAGCCAGGAAGAAGACATTGAACATTGTGCTAACGTCATTTCAACATCATTTGTCAGAGTTGTTGCTCACATCACAAATTATGGGTCTGCTATGTGTAGCCGGGCACAGTTAATCGTCACTAGTTTAGTCACGTGCCCTGGTACATAAAAGTAACAGACCAATAATTACTGTTATGATTGACCCCTGTTGACACCTCTGTGAAAATGGTGTTTACTTTTTTCATGTTATTTAAAGATGTGGGACCAGGGAAAAATAGGATAATCTTTATGATTGGTCAGGTTTATGATTAGTGGCATTGGTTAATTAGGTCATAGGTCATTCCTAATCCTAGATATCCAGCCTTAATAACATCCAGTTACAGATATGGGCTTTTTTAAATATGTGTATGTCTACAGATTGTCTGGAAAACATTCGTTATCACTTTAACTGTGCACACTGGAAAGCAACATCAGCGGTACAAACCTAAATTGAAGTAGATTACAGATATGGTTGACAGGGGACTTTAAATTAAAATGTTTTGTTCTCATCCCTCCAATAGCCTCAAGATGGCTACCGCCTGGTCCAGCACTTTCAGTTCATTGGCTGGCCAGCCTACAGGGACACGCCCCTTTCCAAGAGATCTATCCTCCAATTGGTCAGGAGGCTGTCCAAGTGGCAGGAACAGTACGATGGAGGGGATGGACGAACAGTTGTTCACTGTCTGTAAGTAAATACACACACACACACACACACACACACACACACACACACACACACACACACACACACACAATCATACATACACACATACATAAATATATATACATACATATACATACACAAACAAACACATACATACATACACACACACACACACATATATACACATACATACAAAAACGCACACACATACACACATATATGCACAAACACACACACATACACACATACTTACACCACACACATATATACACTTACATACACAAACACATACACATACACACACACATATATGCACATACATACAAAAACACACACACACATGTATACACGTACTAGGGATGTGCAGAGAGCCCAGTACTTGTATTTGTATCTGTATTTGTTAAGGCAGCAAAACTATTTGTATTTGCATTTGCGGAAATAATCATGTTATTGTTTATTTTTGTATTTTAGGATATTAAAGTGTTAATATAAGTGTTCCTCAATAAACTATTATAATAATTATGTACACTTAAAGGTAGGAAAGGCAATGTTTTGTCCAATCATTGCAAGGTACCACCTATCCTACCTTTAAATGTTATATTGGTTTATGGTTTTCATAAACCCACCAATAAACCATAACCATATATAATAACCATAACCATAATTGAAAAGATATTTTTTTTTTAATGAACATTCAGTTCCTAATCCACACTCAAACCAATAAACTAAACTCTAAACTAATAAATGACTATGTGAGCATTGTGAACCCCGCCACCACCCGCCCAAATCGGAGGATGCTGAACATGTAGAATATAAACAAACACAAAAAGGGCTAACAGGCGAATGTGAGCCTAATCTCCTCCCGGTCAAATAAGCATTCTTATTTGTGACACACATGCTGACTGAGCAGTGAGCACAGCGTGTAGGTGAACTAGCTACTCTGCCTGAGCAAAGCTAATCTCCTCCTCCCGGTCAAACAAACTCTGCTTCACAAATTGCATGTTCCAACAGGAAAACAAAAGAGAAGTAACATTATTATAAATTACCTCAGCAAACCGGTTAAGGTAAAAAGAAAACGGATCAAAAACAAAATAGTGGCGTAGCAATGTACTATGTTTTGCTTATATTTTAATAAGCCTGCGCTGCTCCTTTCCAGTCTGCTCTGCTCTCTCTCCCCTCCACTCTCCTGTCACATTCGCAGGAGTAGGCGGAGCACAAATTATATAATAACATAATACATAAAATATATATATATATTAAATACCCAGCACGCTCACAGTTATGAGGAACACCAGCTATTTTACATGTTGTTGCTGTTGTTTTTTTCTTCCCAAATTATATATATATTTTTTATATTTGTATGAAATAAATATTTGGAAAAACTCACTATTTGTGCTTTGCCGAATGCTGTATTCGGCAAACCCCTAACACATACATAGACAAACACACACACATACTCACACACATACCTACACACACACAATGATAGACAAACACATACACATACATACACAAACACATACACATACGTACACAAACACACACACACACACACACACACACACACACATGCACACTAAAATTCACATGCACACACAGAAAGACAAGTGTTTGACGATTTATTTTAATATATATATATATATATATATATATATATATATATAACATTCAACAATGTATTTTATATGTATCTGATATTTGATACATAGTTGTGTGAATGAATGACTATAAACCAACCATGCCCTCCTGAAAAGTAAAGTGTTACAGAATAATAAGTAAAGTGGGACCTAACTCCGGTCCCCACAAACACCTTTCCAACAAGGATAGAAACACCCTACAGTGAGCCTCCTGAGACAAATGTGCTGTTTTCCAGTCGCATGTGCGTGTTGGTCCCCAGAGAAATGAAATGAGATACACTTAAGAATGATGTAGTACCCCTATGCTCTATGAAGAGAATGCACACGCAACACACATATGTGGATGCGCACATGGAACACACAAACACACACCTGTAAGATGATGTATTTGCTGCGGTGTGGTATCATTTTTATGCATCCTCTATCGCTGATAGTCCACACCATCCGTCACAAACACACACACACACACACACATATATATACAACATTTACCTTCTCCGTACCTCACAGGTAATAACCCATACCCTGTTGGCTGATAGCACTGCAGGCTAGCGGTTAGCTGGATAGCTTCTCAGGCTAACTGTTTGCTCGATAGCATGGCAAGCTAACTGTTACTGATGCTTACCTAAAGACACACACACACACACACACACACACACACACACACACACACACACATACACATACACATACACATACACACACACACATCTTTGATGTGATATATTTGCTGCGGTGTATGGTATATAGTTTCTAGGTATCACATATCACTGCTAGTCCACACGATCCATCAAACACACACTCTCACTCTCACACACACACAAACACACACAGATACATGTACACATATACATACACACACTTGAATATTATAGACAGACAATGCACCCCCAGGCGCCTATTCAAACACACACACACACACACACACATGTACATACTCACAAGCACATTTATACACACACGTGCATACATGCAGTCACGTGTACAACATGGTTACACACACAATCTCACTTTCCAAAATTGCCTGAAGCACTTCACTGGTGCTTATCCAATCAGCTTCCTGTGTCAGAGCTCATTGAGCCAATCAGAATTGGTATTGATTTGTTTCCTTTGGGTCTGAAACTGCAGAAACTACACTGAAAGTTACACCATGGCAACCCTAGTAACATAGGCAGGTGTGGCACACGTAGCCTGTGGTGCAGACGCATTCAAATTATGTGCAATGCGATAATGTGGTAATGTGGTATGCATTGGACAGCACCTTGCTAGGGTTTCAGGTTACTGTGTCGTTTCGTCTCTTCACTCTATATACTTTACATACTATAAACTATTTCTGCTGGTCGTGATAAGCACTACTCTGATATTTTGTCACATATCAGCATTGTACATCGTACATTGTAAGATATTGTAGTCCTTCTGTGCAATTGCAAGGAATGTGTAGTTTGCTGGTAATATCACTTTGGTTGCAGCTTTTAAGTTGCGGTGATGTAGTTTGTTTGCAGAAAGTTGGTTTGGTTGCAATGAGAAACAGATATATTTAGTTTTATTGTGGTTTGCAGAAGTGAGATAAGGTTTGATTGTGGTACTGGAGTTTGATTGCAGTATCCTAGTTTGGTTCTAGTGCTGGAACATAAGTTGCAGTGTTGTCATTTGGTTGTGGTGTTGCAGTTTGTTTCCAGTGTTGCTGTTTGATTGTGATATTCTAGTTTAATTGCAGTGCTGAAGTGGGGTTGTGGTGTTGCTGTTTTTTAGTAGTGTTGCAGTTTGGTTGTGGTGTTGTATTTGGGCTGCAGCGTTGTAGTTTAGTTGCGGTGTTGTATTTTGACTGCAGCGTTGTAGTTTGGTTGCGGTGTTGTATTTTGGCTGCAGTGTTGTAGTTTGGTTGCGGTGTTGTATTTTGGCCGCAGCATTGTAGTTTAGTTGCGGTGTTGTATTTTGTCCGCAGCGTTGTAGTTTGGTTGCGCTGTTGTATTTTGGCTGCAGCGTTGTAGTTTGGTTGCGGTGTTGTATTTAGGCTGCAGCGCGAAGCGGCAGTGATGCATCCTAACAACAAACCTCTGCTGGCTCACTAATGGCCCTGATGGCTTTGGACACCAGGGCTTAATTTATGCACCCACGAACAGCTCTCAAATCAATGCTCTAAAACTGTGGCATCTTGTAGACACAAACTAGCCACCTATCGCATTGTCTCTCACTCTCTCTTTCTCTCTCAGCTCTACCAGTTCATCAGCTCATGATGTAAGGTCATCGATTTATACAGCTGAACTCACTATAAAAAGCACGGATAAGATAATCTCAAGATAATCATACCTCTTTTATCGGGACTACATTTTAACGGTTAAACATTCCTCTTCTTGGGTTTTACCTGCTGGCTTGTCGGCAGTAATTTAATCCTCTGCGCAGCTAAAACCAGGTGAAATGTTGGCGATAGGGACATGCTCCATCTGTTCCCAGCTAGCGACCGCTCCCAGAGATAATCAGACCCCCTCATCGATCCCAGAGACTCCGTAATGCCAGAGATAAGGAGGAACATGATGGCCTAATCAATACGTGATGAGAATAGCTTGTTTTTTTACTTCCCCTCTTCCTCCTGAAGGTTACAGGGGGATGGTCTTTAATACACACTTCTTGTCCGATTAGCCTCTGCATTGGAACGATTAGACACATACAGGGGCCACTATACAATACAGGGGCCACTATGCAGTACAGGGGCAACTTACACTACATGGAACACTATACAGTACAGGGGCCACTATACAGTACAGGGGCAACTTACACTACATGGAACACTATACAGTACAGGGGCAACTTACAGTACACGGAACACTATACAATACAGGGGCCACTATACAGTACAGGGGCAACTTACACTACATGGAACACTATACAGTACAGGGGCCACTATACAGTTCAGGGCCAACTATACAGTACAGGGGCCACTATACAGTACAAGGAACACTATACAGTACAGGGCCAACCATACAGCCCAGGGGCAACTTTCTATAAAACTGTTTAGATGCTTTCCCTAACCATAGCCCTAACTCATCTCTAACCGTATACCAAAATAACCATCTCTTACGTAAATACTTCAATTTAACCATCTCTAACCTTACACCTGAATTTAACAATCTCTAACCTAATACCTCAACTTAACCATCTCTAACCTAACACTTTAACTTAATAATCTGTAACCAAATTACTGAACTTAACTATCTCTAACCTAATACCTCAACTTAACCATCACCAACTTAATACCTACACTTATATCTCTATTATATTTATACCTTATAAATACTTACTTAAACATTTCTAACCTAATACAGAACCTTGGCATGTCTGATATATGACCAAATATATGCATAATATATATATATGCATACATTTTCCAGGGCTTCTTCTTCTTTCATATGGCATCATATGTCCAGTTTACTATCCCGTAGCCATCTCAGCGTCGCCAGGTCCAGTTCGAAGTGGCCAGCTTCAGACGGTAGCCTGTGGTAGTCGCATCGATTGATGATGTGGTCCGCTGTTTGCTCAGGTTCCCCACATTCGCAGGCAGCACTGTCAGAGAGACCCCATTTTCTCATGGAGGACTTGAAGCGTCCACGCCTGTTCGCAGCCGATTTAGTGTAGTCCATTTTGTCGCCATGGCAGTTCTTCACCCTTGACTCCTCCACCAGGGTCCCAGATGTGGCTCTGGAGTCGCATGGGCTCAGCAATCTCCCACTCTGCCATCCAGGACGAGGCAAGCCATGCCCTTCTTGACTGTCCCTCTGGAGCCGCTTGCAATAACCTCTGTGACACCAGGTTGTAGGGCTGATGTGAGACCAGTCTGCTAGGAGGCGCTACCGTGGTTGTTGTCTGGTGCAGCAGGTGCTCTTTATGCGTCTTGGCCTTTCTTGCCAGGGCGTCGGTGGCGGCTTCCCTTCTGATGGCGGCAGGGACGATCCCGGCTAGGACAGGGAGCTGACTGACCGGCGTGGACTTTAGGCAGCCTGTCACAGTACGGAGCGCGTTGTTTATTGCCACATCCACCTTCTTTGCATGTGGACTCCGTCCCCAGACCGGTGCGCAGTACTCTGCTGCAGAGAAGACCAGGGCCTGGGTTGCTATCCGTAGCGTATTTGCGTCGGCTCCCCATGTTGTACCAGCGAGTCGATGGATGAGCGCTGCCCGTGATGTTACCTTAGCCTTGACTTCTTCTAGGTGTTGTTTGAAGTCGCTTGTTGTCGACAAACACGTCCAGTTCTCTTTTTGTCCCCTTGTTGTTGAGGTGGAAGGCTGCCGATACTGTCTTGCCTATACTAAGCTGAAGTCGCCACTTCCTCAGGTATGTGGTCAGGGTTCCCATGTCACGGTTGAGCCCGTCCTCAGTCGTAGTCCATGACGGTGTTCGGAGCAAGATAGACAGTTCGTCCACATAGCCGTACTTCCTTGACTCAGTCACTGAAAGGTCGTGGATGTAGATGTTAAATAGCATCGGTGCAAGGACTGACCCCTGCGGCACACCGTTCTTTAGTCTTCGCAACCTGCTCTGCTGACCGACTGGTCTTGAAGATGAAGCTGCGGTTCGCCAGAAGCTCCATGATGATAAGGATCATCATCAGGGATCATCTGCAGCAGCTTCAGGTGGAGACCACGATGCTACACTGTGTCGTAGGCGGCAGTTAGATCCAGGAGCACCACTCCAGCTTTCTCGTTGGCTTGGAAGCTGTCCTCGATGTCTTGGGCGAGTAGTGCTACCTGGTCTACTGTCGATTATCCTTGGCAGAAGCCTGCTTGCTCCTTGGGCATCTGTGGATCCACCACCACATGATCTTGAATGGTTCGCAGAGGAGCGGGATTGGTCTGTATGACTTCGGGTCGTCAGCAGGTTTGTTTGGCTGTGGGAGGGCGATGATGGTAGTGCGACTCCAGGTCCTTGGGATCTTGCACCTGCGGATGCAAGAGGAGAAGAAGGAGCACAGCCACCTGGATGCTGACAGGATTTGGTGTTTTATGAACTCCGGGTGGATGTTGTCGTGCCCCGTAAAGTCACCTGAGATGTTGGAGTTGGCGCTGGCTGCCCTGGAGAGGGAAGTCTCGCAGTGTTGTGCGCACAAGGTTCCTGTCTGCGTTCGGGAACCTCCCATTTCTGAGGAGCTGGGTTGCTAGCATCGGCGAGCGTACAGATGACATCGAGTTTGGCGAGTGCTAGGCCCTCGACGTAGAGTTGGAGCACTGATAATTGTCTGTCGGTATGATGTCGCGTTGGCGTCATTAGTTTCCCAGGTTGTGGGCCTTGTACTTACAGGGAAGGCCGTGTGAAGCCTGACGTCATCTCCCCCCTTTCCAGGGATACTCAACCATTATGAATATATAAATTATGATTATTCCTTGTTTAAAATAAGAATACATTTAGTCTGGATGGCAATTTCCGTCTGTAATTGACAGAATCCAGTTCATTGTGGTCGCCTAGCAACCATATGAACCATTCTTCTGTATCAAGCTACAAGTTTAGCCCACATTTTGAAAGACCCATTAGCTTAGCACAAATACACACACACACACACACTCTCTCTCTCTCTCTCTCTCTCTCTCTCTCTCTCTCTCTCTCTCTCTCTCTCTCTCTCTCTCTCTCTCTCTCTCACACACGCACACGCACACGCACACACACACAAAGGCATTGCATTTTTCAGATTTAGATCCTTTCAGTAATTTTTCACCTTTAAAAGCTTGAAATTATGTTTTTACTCTAATGGCTTCCTTCTGTGTCCACTTAAATGCCACCATCCACCAAGTGTTGATCATGAATGCAACGTTTCACGTTAAACTTAACATTTAACACATTTAACAACATGCACTTTGTTAAATTTGCAGGGGACTAAATAGTAACAACACAACAGCGATCTTGTTAACTTGAGCACAGGATACAGTTTTGTGAGGAAAAGTTAAATTGCATAATATATATATACATTCTTTTTTTAAGTGGTGATAAAAAGAAGTATAAATTGCTGAGGTTTATCAAAGTAAAAGCGTTAACATGGGTGAAGTTGTGAAGGAAGGAGGACAGCTGTCACCCTACGTACCTCTCCTTTCCTCGGGAGTCTTTGTTGTATCTAAATCCCTCTCGCATCCCCGTCTCTCCCTCTGCCAGCTGTCTCTCAGGTTCCCTCATTCATAATTCTTCAGATACTTTTTTCTTTTACTCTTCCTTATCTTTCCCATGTCTTTCTTTTTATTTATTTATTACGAAACTCGATGATGATAATGTTGCTGGGGCTGGTGGTGGTGGTGGGGGTGATGACCGTATTAGAAGTGGTGTTCATGGTGCTCATGGTGCTGGTGGTAGTAGTGATGAAAGTGGTGATGATGGTGGTCGTGATGGGCCGGTGGAGGTAATGGTGGTGCTGGTGGATGTGATGATAGTGGTGGTGATAGTGGAGGTGGTGGTGATAGTGGTGAGATGGTGGTGATAGTTGTGAGATGGTGGGGGTGCTGGTGGAGGTGATGACAGTGGATGTGATGATGGTGGTGGTGATAGTGGTGAGATGGTGCTGGTGCTGATGGACTTGATGATTGTGCTGGTTGTAGTGATTGTGACGTTGGTAATGACGCATGTCACAGAGACTCCATTCATTAATGGAACAGCCAACCACAGCCTCGGCCAACACGTCAGTTTGGATTCTGTTTTAAATATACTGGGGCCAAATTCTCTGTGTATTTCTGTTTGACGTTAAATGCCTGGTGTATCAGGTTAGTGAGGTAAACTGTATCTGTGTTCCGTTAGAAGTGAGTCAAACTGTCTTTTTCTCTCTCTCTCTCTCTCTCTCTCTCTCTCTCTCTCTCTCTCTCTCTCTCTCTCTCTCTCTCTCTCTCTCTCTCTCTCTCTCTCTCTCTCTCTCTCTCTCTCTCTATAGCACGGGCGGGGGGCGTTCCGGGACCTTCTGTGCCGTGTGCAGCATCAGTGAGATGATCCGGCAGCAGAACACCGTGGACGTCTTCCACACTGTGAAGACCCTGAGGAACAACAAGACCAACATGGTGGAGTCCATGGTCAGCCGACACACACACTGGATATACACACACACACGTGTTATATACACACACACTCTATATACAAACACACACACTGTATACACATACATGTTATATATATACACACACACTCTATATACAAACACACACACTGTGTACACATACACAATATACACACACACTCAAGTTATACACACACACTCTATTTACAAACACACACACACACTGCATACCCACACTCACACACACACACACACACACACACACACACTGTATATACACACATACACTATGTATACACAGACACACACACATTGTATATACACACACACACACACAAACATACTCATACACACACACTAACATTGTATATGCACACACTCATAAACACACACAAACAAACACACTCACACTGTATATACACACACACACACACACACATAAACACATTACACTCATACTCTTGAAACCCATGACATATATATTTTTCTTGACTTTATGTTTGCTTTTGCTTGTATTTGTGCCTTTACAGGAGCAGTACAAGTTCTGCTATGAGGTCGCCCTGGAAGCACTCAGCTCCTTCTGATTGGCTCCTCCCCCCTCGCCAAATTCACCTGATTGGCCATTGATGCTGCCTGTCAAACTCAACACTGGGACGTAGGAAGCGGAATTATGCTTCCTGTTGACTCAGATCCAGCCTGTGTGTGTGTGTGTGTGTGTGTGCGTGTGTGTGTGCGTGTGGGTCTGAGAGTGTTCATGTGAGGGCATGCTTGTTATGCTTGCATACATTAATGTGTGTATATGTGTGCACGTATGTGCACGTAAAAATTTGCCCAAAACCTTGGACAAAATATAAAAAGGACACTACTCATAAACATGTGTGTGTATGTGTTTGTGTATGTGTGTGTGTGTGTGTGTGGGGTGGGGGGGGGGGGGGGGTGTGGGGGGGGGGGGGGGGGGTATGTGTGTGTGTTTGTGCGCGCGTGCGTGCATACTGAGGACTTAACCTGCTTGTACAAAGTAAACTGAAAGACACAAAAAATGTTATCATGGAAAAAAAATACCTAAACAAACAAAAAAAAAGCTAAAAACCCAGATGTTAAAAAGCCTCTTTTTCTTGTATTCCTCTGTCCTCTGCTGGGCTGTGTTGTGGCTTTTGTACAGTATTTTCTTTTTAGATATATTCTACGCCTTGAATGTTGTTTCCCTGCGAAGGTTGGGTGTACACTGCAAGATTACACAACAACTTCCTGTCTGATAAGCTGTTACCTCTTCTGGCTAACATCTAAGCTAACACTGTTAGCTTAGGCTGCTAGCTAACGCTGTTAGGCGGTTGGTCAATCGCTATGACGCTATCGTTGTTTATTTATGCTTCGCTTCCAGTATTTTTGCTTTGTGTTTAATTTCTCGTTACTCAAGTGTTTGCTTTTGATTATTTTACTATAGTAGCATATGTATTTATTTATTAAAAAAGCAGGCAAGATTAACGCTGGCGGCAAAAATAAATGATTTATGAGAACAAAAGGGTTTGAAGAGGCGTTCTGCAATGACACCACTGGCAGAACCTCAATATGAAAATATGACCTTATATTAAATGTTGATTGTAATATGTTTGTTAATCCAACATGCAGCACAGCAAAATTTCGATTCGCTCTTGTGTTGTTTTTTTCATATTTTGTAACCCACAATAATTTCTAGTTCCAGCTTCGTAAAAACGTTAACACATTACTTCTATACAAAAATAAAACGTGTTCATGATCACAGTCAATCACAAAAATATGTCTACAAATATTTTAGAAACATTATTCATTTTCAACAAGGCCTCAAAAGCCAACCTCAGAAAGCATTTTGGATTTTAAACTTCTAAATGATCTAACAGCCAGACGATCTTATTGAAATCTTGCAGCGTGCAAACACCATTTCTGTAAATAAGAATAGACAACCACAGTCAAACAAACAAACACCCAGACTCAAACCCATCGCTAAAGCTTCTCACTTCAAAATGTTCTCACAGAGGAAGTGTCTTTCAACTGTACATGTTTTCTTGTATTGTTTTCAACAGTCTGATTCAGTTTTTAGTTCCTTGCTAACTGTATGGTATTAGCATGTTAAAACATGTGTTGTTGATCATGTCTTTACAAAATAACTCTTTGGCTTCGAGGCTTTCTTTGAGATGTTTTGAGATTGAAAATGAGACAGAGAGAGGTGGAGAAAGAGGGGAGATGTGAATGGAGAGGGTAGTCGTCTAGCTCAGAGGGAACCACACCCATCGATCTGTCTCTTTGGTTCATCATCACCTTTTAGAAAGTTCCTCTGACCGCAGAGTTCCCTGTGCCACCTGCCATTACAACTGAAAAATATAATCTATAATAATAAATAACAATGGGCCCCTTTTGATGTGTTCTGGAGGAAAGGTTGAAGGTTGAGAGGAGAGGGAAATGGTCATGCCCTGACTACAATGTTCTCCTCAATCTCAGGAGGGGAAGGAAGACGTCCTGTTGAGGGCCGGAGGTGGGAGGAGGAGGAGCTTGTCACTGAGGAGGCAAATACAGGATGTAAGAGAGGAAGACAGAGAAGAGAGGGGGAGAGAGACAGATGGGGGGGAGAGAGAGGGACAAAGGTACAGAGAGAGATAGGAGGGACAGAAGGATATGGAGAGGGACGGATTGAGAGACATAAGAGCAGAGAGGGAGAAAGGGAGAGTTATTATTTGGGATAATGATACAGCTGATCACAGTAACACACTTCCAGTTGTGTCAGAGTGAATCTGTATATCCCACTCCCCTCCTGCTAATGAAGACAGATGGTCACATGTCCAAACACACTGCCATCTGTCTGAGCTTCTTAATGCCTTTTCTTTTTTCTTTAACTTTTTTTGTTGAACACATGATCGCATTTAGCTATGTATTTTACAAGGTTTTCATGATGGAAACAGAAATTGAAAATTATTATTGTTGCTATTATTTATTTTTGATACTTCAACAATGCTTGGATCTTGTTCCGTCCGCCACAACGTCAGACATCAATGTTCAGGATATTTTACAGAGCGATAGAAGACAGTTCCACAAAATAATACAATTTATCTGCATAACTCGTAATCACATTATTCCTACCTTGGAACAAAAGAGTAATCTGCGAAGAGTGACACAGCTCAATAGGAGGACAAGGACAACATGGACCGTAGTCGTAGTCTGTCCCTGGTTCATCCTGGTGTCAGAGCAGTTGTCGATACTCCTTCACCATCCCCTCCATCACCTTGCTAATGGACCACAGCCTTCGTCCCATGATTTCATTTGTATATAACCTTCCAGACGTTGGGGGTGCAACGTTACAGTCGATCCAAAGGCGTTGTGTGGTGGTTTGGGTTTCCCTTGGCCGTTGTCCTTGTTGTTGAGGTCTCAACCGGGGCTTATAACGGACCTACCGTAGTCACAGTAACGCATTTAAGGAAAGACTTCGTGAATGCCTGAAAGAATATTTCTTATTTTTTTCTTTAAATATTAAGCTTTATTTCATTGCGTTTTGATACCTGTTGTTCATTCATACATTTTGTGTTTTTTTCTGGAATTTGCTCTTTACTTTATATAATTACGATGGTTCTAATTATTATTATTATATTATTATTATTATTACTGTCTCGCAAAATGATTTAGTTCTGGTGATGCCATTATCATTGGTTGTTTTGTTGTTTGAAATGTGGTTAAATTGAAATAAAGGGACCAAAATGTTGAATCTGAATTGAATCTCCTTTTTATGGTCGGGTTAACTTTGAGCTGGTGTAAAATCCCTGCCTCCCGTACACTGTGCACAGACAGACAGACAGACAGACAGACAGACAGACAGACAGACAGACAGACAGACAGACAGACAGACAGACAGACAGACAGACAGACAGACAGACAGACAGACAGACAGACAGACAGACAGACAGACAGACAGACAGACAGACAGACAGACAGACAGACAGACAGACAGACAGACAGACAGACAGACAGACAGACAGACAGACAGACAGACAGACAGACAGACAGACAGACAGACAGACAGACAGACAGACAGACAGACAGACAGACAGACAGACAGACAGACAGACAGACAGACAGACAGACAGACAGACAGACAGACAGACAGACAGACAGACAGACAGACAGACAGACAGACAGACAGACTATAAAAAATATCGGCAAGCGACACAGTTCTGCTCCAGAAGAATCGTTTTTCCTCAGTCTCTCCCTAATCGATGAGCGGTGTGATGGCAGCAGGGCTACCGGACTCGTCCTTAATTTAGCCGCATGGTGTGTAAGGATCTGCTCCATATGCATGAGGGCTGATTAGCATAGGCACCAAGGACAGGACCTGTAGCCCAGCATTAGCTGGATCAATCAGCTAGACCAGGAACAGTCCCTATGGTCCTGCTGGCTGTCAGACCTGCTGCACACACACACAAACACACACACACACACACACACATACACACACACACACATATAGACACTAATATACACACATACAAACACACATACACACACATATACTAACACACATGCACACACATATATACTAATACACATACATACACACCCACACACACATAGACACACTAATATACACTCACGCACACAGACACACCACACACAAACACACACACCACATCACACACACCAAGAACACACACTATATGTCTCTGAGGCACACACCGTGTCTCACAGGACTACGGTGTGGAGCCCATGTCAATATGTATCATTTGATTTGTACTTGTCTTCCTCTGTCCTCTCCCTCTCCCCCTTCCTCCCTCACCCCCCCCCCCCCCCACACTCCCCCCCCCCCCCCGCTTCCTCCCCTCCCTTTATGTCATCCTATTTCAGAAATTAGTTTGTAATGAGTTTGAAAATTGGCCCATTTCATTTGCTCTCAGTGAAATGTCATTATGCTGAGGGAGGGGTGTGCGGGGGGGTTCACAGGTAATAGATTTATTCCACTCTAACAAGGTTATTAATGTATTTTCTGCAAGAAAACTTGTAACAAGGTTATTAGGTGTGCACAGCTATCGCTCTGAAAGGCAGGGGGACAGAGAGAAAAAGGGAGGGAGGGAGGAAGACAGAAAGAAGCTGAGAGAGAGAGAGAGAGACGGACAGAGAGAGCGAGAGAGAAAACATTTATTCACAGTGGTGATCTTGTAGCTACACTGCATACTGCATTAGTACTTAATGGCCCTGTGCATTTATACTGCATTAGTACTGCATGCAGTGGTGGTCTTAGTACTTTATGTACTTATACTACATTAGTGCTGTATACAAG
Organism: Lota lota; assembly: GCA_026745465.1. Classification (NCBI taxonomy): domain Eukaryota; kingdom Metazoa; phylum Chordata; class Actinopteri; order Gadiformes; family Lotidae; genus Lota; species Lota lota. The sequence goes on along the minus strand of JACYXH010000363.1, from coordinate 1,513,981 downwards.
AAGTAGTCATGACGCAACAGTTATTAAGACTTCGTGTGGGAGTAAGATCCTGTTGTTTGTGTGGCTACCCTGTCTAAAGAAACATTATGTCCGTATAAACATATTACTATCCTGTCATTGCTGCATCCATCAACCGTAGACTGTATGAAATACAAACATATTATGTTTCATATGAAAGATCAATGGCCACACAGCTATGTTTTATTCCTGCAGAGAGAAAAACTGCAGCCAACTATTTTGACAGCTCTTTGGGAAATGACGGCAAACATATTCATTTTTTTTAAGGATTTCATTAAAAAAAATATATCGATTCATTTTAGGTTCCATGAATTACGCATAAGGCGTTTTTCACACACGTACACGCGCAAAGGAACACACACACAAACACGTGCACAGGCACAGGCACAGACTCAAACACAAACACACACACACACACACACACACACACACACACACACACAGTTGTGTAGAAGTGCAGGGGAAAAATCGGTGACCTCGACAGGAACAATAAACTCATCCTCCTCGCCGTAAATCCTGCTGTGCACGGGTGTCTCTCGCCCCGCGCGGGAAGCTAACTAGATGCTAAGTCATGCGTAGCCCGGGCTGATATCCATCAGCCTCATCCCTCATTCTGCCCACGCTCGCCCGCTAATGCTAGCGTTAGGCGGGAAATTAAGAGGTATGGGAAATCCCAACCAAAGCCCTGCTGGATTGGACCTAGCTGTCGCAGTGAAGCCTGCGGCATGCATGATGCACCAGGACGCTAGCACAGAGGCTAGCATGTCCTTTAGCGGCTGCTGGGAGATTACGCTAGCCTGACGCTTCAGAGGAGAAATGGATGTGCTGGCCAAACATACCCGATTGTACCATGGAGGGTCAAAGAGTGGAAACAAACAACCTTCCCGCTGTCCCGTGTTACGTTTCTTATTTATTCATTTGTATTAGTTGGTAACACTTACAATAAGGGTACACAAATTAACCATTAGTTAACATGAGTTAAAGTAGTAATAAGCATTAACTTACAATTAACTAAAAGTTAACTCACAGTTAACTAATGGTCTAGTAATCATTTAGTAATGGTGTTCATATTTACAAAGGTATTAATGTACACATTATTAAATAGGGTTAGGGGTAACCCAACCCCATTAGTAAATGATCAATAGACTATTAGTTAACTGTTTATTAACTGTTGTTATATTGTTTGTTAATATTTATTACTGCATTAACTAATGTTAAGTAATGGTTGATTATAGTACCCTGTTACCCTGTTAGTTGATTATTATTTTTTTAATCTTTCTCTTTTTTCTGCTCTCTCTCTCTTTAATACTCTGTCATCTTTCTTAGATATGAATCGACCTGCATGCTTCCTCACTCACAGCCTCTATGACAGCGCAATATGATGTTGATATTGATAAAGACATTTCAGTACAATGTTTGCAAGTGTAATCATTGATCTCTTCAATGGCCCCTAGGTCTGTTTTATTCTGTTGATAGCTTTATAGTATTTAGTCTCCTCCTCCAGAACATCCAGTTGAAAGAATAGTTTCTCCATGACAACAGGAAGGTCAACTAGCTGATGGCTGCAGTCCTTCAGACACAACGAGGTTACCTCGTTATTTCTCCTTCATTGAGGGAAACGAGGACATCTCTGCAAGGTAAAGAGGTAAAATAGGGTTCATATTCATATACAGGTCATATCCTGCCGAGCACAACGTTTGGACCAGAAACACAATACAAAGGAAACAACTCAAGATAAAATAACTAAATTCCTCCTATTAAATAACTCTGTGTGTGTGTGTGGTTGGTAGGAGAGAATGTGTGTGTGTGTGTGTGTGTGTGTGTGTGTGTGTGTGTGTGTGTGTGTGTGTGTGTGTGTGTGTGTGTGTGTGTGTGTGTGTGTATGTGTGTGTATGTGTATATGTGGTTGATGTTGTGAGCTGCCATGCGTGTGTCCTTGCCGTTAATTCATATTTCAGTCATCGGTTACGTAAACCTGGCGAACCTCCATATCATCCAAATGGTTCCTAACGAGGTGGTTAGCATTGAGCTGTTAGCCTGTTAGCTCTGGATGGTGTGAGTCAACATGCTCCTGACTGCTAGGTCACCGCTAGTACAAACTACCTGTCCTATATAAATAAATAACACAGTTATCAGGACGTAAAGGAGGGGAGGGGAGGCGTTTCAGACAGGAAAGATGAAACATATTACATATATTTTTATGAAGCTTTGTATTGATATTTCTCTCTCTCTCTCCCTCTCTCTCTCTCTCTCTCTCTCTCTCTCTTTATATATATATATACATACTTATCTGCTTATTCCACATTCCAGGCACAGGCTAGTGCTGAGCTCACCTGCGTGCTCGCAACTGAAGGACGCGCCTCCTAATTGGAGGTAATGATGGTGGAGGAGGAGGCGGAGAGGAGGGGGGGGCTGGAGAGGAGCACGGAGGGACAGTGCTGACTAGACGATTCTGGTCCTGTTCCGTTCTATCACACACACACAACGGGAGGGGAGAGGAGGGGAGGGGAGTCGGAGGAGGGTGAGAGGAGGTGAAATTGGTGAGGAGGAGGGGGAGGTGGACAGGAGAGATGTGGAGAAGTGATATAAAGGCATGAGTATCGGGGGAGAAAGGGAGGGGAGGCTGTATATATATGTATCTGTACATCTAGATAGATACATACATACATACATACATACATACATACATACATACATACATACATACATACATGCATACATTTATATTGATGTTAGTTGGTATATTTACTAGCTAACAGGTTGCATTGTAGCTGTTTAACTCAAAGTTATATTTCAGGGCTTAGTCTGAGCAGTGCAAATAGTTGTAGTATAAATAGTTGTGCGTTACACTGAGCTGAGAAACAATACATCATATGTTTCTGTGACGGTTGTTACCGAAGCTTGAAGATTTCTACCTGCGTCACCACAATCTTTTATTAATCAAAACCCTGAGAAGTCAGAGTGGAACAGAGCCACCAGAGTGTCATTAAACATCTTAAACAGCTCAAGAAATGTTTGAGGAAAAACTGTGGGGAACACATAACAAATATTAAACTGCTCAGGAAACCAACCCAACTCATCTACACACGAAACATGTTAAACAGCTCAAGAAATCAACACAACGACAGAGAGTTGAATTTCAAGGAGCATTTTGTTGCTCCTTTGCTTGACAGGCCGATTCTTCAACTACACTTGAAAAATGATTTATTTTTTTCACAATCAGCAATCAGAATCAAAACTAGTGTGTGTGTGTGTGTGTGTGTGTGTGTGTGTGTGTGTGTGTGTGTGTGTGTGTGTGTGTGTGTGTGTGTGTGTGTGTGTGTGTGTGTGTGTGTGTGCAAACTACTACTGGTGGTGGAGGAGGAGGTGGAGGAGAAGGAGGAGGAGGAGGAGGAGGAGGAGGAGGAGGAGGAGGAGGAGGAGGAGGAGGAGGAGGAGGAGGAGGAGGAGGACAAGGTCACCTTGTCTCTATCGATGAGTTCTCCGTGTCTCTGTAATGATCGGAGGAGGAGACGGGGAGAGGAGACAGGAGGAGAAGACAGGGAGAGGAGACAGAAGGAGGAGACAGGAGGAGGACACAGGAGAGGTGACAAAAAGAGAGGAGACAGAAAGAGGAGACAGGAGCAGGAAGAGACAGAGAGAGGAGAGCTCTTCTGATCAAAGCTAGGAACAGTATCATGTGCAGGGAGGATTTAAAATATTATGAGATGAGGAATTCAGATGACACATTAGTGTCAGTGTACTACCGAAAACATTCAAACACCGTGGAGAGGGAAATAAGGTTATTATTTAGCAGAAGTATATAGGTAGAAAACAATGTATATTGTATTTTGGCAGTGAAATCATATAAAATTGAATTTGAGTCTACAAAGTGCCTTAGAGACCTGAGATTGAAAACTTTGCTGCAGTTTTGCGCTGAACGTATAATTTCTTGTATGTGTGGGTTTGTGTGTGTATGTGAGAGAGAGAGAGAGAGAGAGAGAGAGAGAGAGAGAGAGAGAGAGAGAGAGAGAGAGATAGTTAATTCATCTGAAGGAAGAATTTGGATTTCGGTCTTTTTTCTCTTTATTTCTACATTCTGAAACAAGTCACGACTTTCTTTTCTTTCTCTCACTATGTCTCTCTCTTCCCTCTCTCTCTTCCCTTCTCTCTAGTCACATAAAAGCATCAATGACACATTTATTTATTTATATTATTTGATCTTAAGTCAAATAATTTCATTATTTAAAATCTTGTCAGGGAAAACATTTTATTGAATATACTTGATGGAATACTCTCATTAAATGTGTTTGAATGAAAAGAATGAAAATATGAGAGATTTTCTCTGCTGCATTCCTACTGAACAAATCCAACTGACCATTCCTTCTCCTTCTTTCTTCACTCATCGTCCACCTGAAATTTCTAGCTGCTTAGCATAGCCGCTTAGCATAGCGCCATGTGAATGTTCATTGGCTCCAGCTGTGAAGTGGGCTACCAGGGGGTAAATGCAGCTCCATACGTCAGCTTGTGAGGCCGGCTGTGTGGTGTAACGTCAGAGCTAACTCTGTCCTGTCAGCTTAATGTAGCAGATTACTGTATGGATCCTTCCCGCTAACTCTGGCTTAAGGGGGGGAGACACAGAGAGACAGGGGCGGTGGACAGACAGAGAGAGAGAGAGAGAGCTAAGGAGAGGGAGAGAGTGAGAGAGAGAGAGACAAAGACAGAGGGTCAGTAATGCTGACAGTGGAAGCAGTGAAACCATGCAGTTTGTATGACATTTCATTAAAAACACTACAATAAAAACTAAAGACACAGAGAGAAGGATGGGGAGGGAAGATGGAGAAGGGTTAGAGAAGGATTGGATGGACAGAGGGAGGGAGAGAGAGATGGAGGTTAAGGATGGAAAGTTAAAGGGAGGGAAGGAAGGAGGGAGGGAAAGAGGGGGTGGGAGGGAAATACATTTGGAAGGAGAAATGAAGGGGGGGGAGTGAGGGGAGATTCAAGCGAAATCAAGCGGAGAAATGGAGAGATCATAGAGTACAAACAACCATTAACACACACACATACACACAGACACACAGACGCACACACACACACACACACACGGTAAATTGTGAACATCAGAGGTCCAGGCGAATCAGTTTGACCACTTCACCAATTGCACCAATCAGTCAGCCGTCCTCAGCAGCTTCAGAGGGACGATAAAGACTCCACAGTAGGGGGTGAGGAAGAGGAGGAGCAGGAGAGGAAGAGAGTACAAAGTACATCTTCCAAGCCCTCATTCAGTATGTATGAATAGTCTAACAGATAGACAGATAGCCCATGTCTTACGGATTACTTCAATGACGAATGAGCCTCTGCACATGCACACACACACACATGGACACACAAACAAACACACACACAGATACACACATAGACGCACACACACACGTACACACACACAGAAACACACACACACACACACACACACAGAAACACACGGACACACACTCACGGACACACACACACACACACACACACACATACAGAAACACACACACACACAGAAACACACGGACACACACTCACGGACACACACACACACACGCACATACACACACACACACACATACATACATAAATACAGATAATCAATACGTTCCCTATGACACATCATTTCATCCTCATATTTTAGTATCTAATCATTACCCTAAATATGTGTAGTACTACATTTATTTTGTACTGTATTTTACCATAGCAGCATCCTACCTCTGTGTATAAGCATATTTTAGAAGTAATTTGTCAATATCCTAGCAATTTACAAATGTTTTTAAGAAGTACCTCATCCGTATCCTACCTCAGTGTACTAGTGTATGAATACTAACATCATATTCCCATGTCTTCGGCATCTTCCTCGTACCAATAAGAGGAAAATAAAAAAATAAGCAAACAAATTGTGACTACAAAGGTTTAGTTCGGTGGGAGATGCTCTCTAATGGGAGGAGATACTTGAAGTCTCTCAGGAGAAACACTAATAAGGCCAATTTAGAGAGATGAAAGTCCCTCTGTGGTGGAACAATCACCCCTTGAACTAAACACTGTGTTCCTCTGGAGCTGGTAGGGCTGCCAGGGTCACCAACACAGCATCACTATATTCATGGGGCAGGGGACCTAACTACCAATGTAAAGCTTTATTATGGGTCTTTAGTGGGTGAACCATTTTTGGTCCCTTCTCTTGGTTTGCAGCATTGCAAGCTACTTTGAAATCACATTTTATTGAATGTTGGTGGGGGAACTTCAAAACCCTTTTAGAGCGGTAGCGAAGGATTGCTGGGCTGCTGGGCTTTACCACCTGATATTTAAATATCTTGTTATAAACAAACAAAAACGTAAAATAAATCCTATGTTTTTGCCAGTCCCCACCAACCAGTTTGGGCCAGTTGTTCTCCGAACTCAAGGCACATTTTTACATGACGATGAAGCTACACCAACGCTGAGAGGGTACGCTAATGCCAAGGGGTCTGAGGATGTGTAGAGCTCTGTCTGGACAACAGTTGATGTTAATGGCTGTGTCCCAGACAGGGTTTAGCTTCTCGGACAATTATAGTATAACGCTACGGTATGTGGGGCATTTCATATACAACAGGGACCATTACAACGCTACTACTCAATGACGTGTGCTAGCATAAAACAAAGTATCATAAGGTTCCCATGGGTCGTAACCATGGGGATGGCACCTCCCCCCTCAGTCCACAAACTCTCAGCCCAAATTGCATTTTATTAGGGTGTCGAGGACGAAGTCCAAGACAACCTCTTGTTATTGCTGGTTTTATTATTAGTATGTCACGGAAAATCGACTTACACAGCCTAAACCGCTTGATAACTTTGGATAAAAACTTGCTACAGCTGTAGAGGAGGACTACAGAATATCTGTGTGAAAACATTGCACTGATTGGCCCAAAGGTGGCGCTATTGCAATCGTCCAAAATAGGCAAATCATATCTCCAGACTACTTTGACCTACAGTCATGAAACTTTGGTCATATATGCATCTTCTCATGCTGAACAAATATGCCTCAAGAACCTATGACTTCCGCCATAATAGATTTTCCGCCATTTTGAATTTTGTGAAAAACATGAAAAATTTTAAAAGTGCTAGGTTTTTTTAGATACACAGAAATCCTTGGGCACACATACTCTTTGGACCAATATCTTTAATATGATCTTTGTAAAAGTCTGTGCAATAAAACATAAGGCCCCCAGGAGCCATTAACTTTGAAAGAAGGTGTGGCTTAACAACGCCGAACACAAAAATGCTTATATCGACATCAAGGTGGAGTCCTATGATCTTGGCTCCAATACAAACGTTGTTCAAGATTAAATTCTGAACAACATGGTACCCATGTTTTTTCAATTGGGGCGTGGCATAAAAAAGGGCGTGGCTTGTGACTAAAATGACCACAGTTCCTAGAGGAAGTGTTGGATTTGAGCGGGATCAACTGTCCCACAATCAGGATTATAAACCTCAAATGCTTAATTAAGATATAAGTTCATTGACAAAACAACATGGCCGCCAGACGTAAAAAAACAGAAAATAGTGTTTAAATGCTTTTCTCGACATCAAGGAAGACTCCTATGATCTTAAGTAAAATTGATGAAGAGTTGTTGGGCATGGAATTCTGAACAAGATGACGTTTTCACTTTTTCAATTTTCCTGAAACAACATGGCCGCAAGAGGCTAAGAACGGTCCAAATGGACGTAAATGCGTTTTTCGACATCAGGATGGATTCTTATGATCTTGTGTCCATTATAAAAGTTGTTTGGCATAACATTCTGAACAAGATTACTTTTTGTGATTTTAATTTTGGTAAAACAACATGGCCGCCAGACGAAAAAAAATGAAAAATGTATTAAAATGCTTTTCCCGATATCAGGATGGATTCCTATGATCTTAAGTCCAATACAAAAGTTGTTGGGCATGGAATTCTGAACAAGATGACGTTTTCAAATCTTCAATTTGGACGAAACAACATGGCCGCCAGAGGCTAAAAACTGTCAGAATGGACGTAAATGCGTTGTTCGACATCAGGATGGATTCCTATGATCTTGTGTCCAATAAAAAGGTTGTTGGGCATGGAATTCTGAACAAGAGTAAATTTTCAGATTTTAATTTTGGTAAAACAAAATGGCCGCCAGAGACAAAAAACCGTCAGAATGGGCTTAACATGCCTTTTCAAAAGTCTATATGGACTCCTATCATCTTGAGTATAATAGAAAAGTTGTTCAGCATTAAATTCCGAACAAGATAGATATCTCACTTTCCGTCCGTCCGTCCCATTATTATTTTTCTGTACAGACAGACAGACGGACCGTCCGTCCGTCCGTCCAATTATTATTTTTCTGTACAGACAGACAGACGGACCGTCCGTCCGTCCGTCCGTCCGTCCAATAATTATTTTTCTGTACAGACAGACAGACGGACCGTCCGTCCGTCCGTCCAATTATTATTTTTCTGTACAGACAGACAGAAGGACCGTCCGTCCGTCCGTCCGTCCAATTATTATTTTTCTGTACAGACAGACAGATCCGTCCAATTATTATTTTTCTGTACAGACAGACAGACGGACCGTCCGTCCGTCCGTCCAATTATTATTTTTCTGTACAGACAGACAGAAGGACCGTCCGTCCGTCCGTCCGTCCGTCCAATTATTATTTTTCTGTACAGACAGACGGACCGTCCGTCCGTCCGTCCAATTGTTATTTTTCTGTACAGACAGACAGACGGACCGTCCGTCCGTCCGTCCAATTATTATTTTTCTGTACAGACAGACAGACGGACCGTCCGTCCGTCCGTCCAATTTTCTTTTTTCTGTACAGACAGACAGACGGACCGTCCGTCCGTCCGTCCGTCCAATTATTATTTTTCTGTACAGACAGACGGACCGTCCGTCCGTCCGTCCAATTATAATTTTTCTGTACAGACAGACGGACCGTCCGTCCGTCCGTCCAATTGTTATTTTTCTGTACAGACAGACAGACGGACCGTCCGTCCGTCCGTCCAATTTTCTTTTTTCTGTACAGACAGATAGACGGACCGTCCGTCCGTCCGTCCGTCCAATTTTCTTTTTTCTGTACAGACAGACAGACAGACAGTCCGTCCGTCCGTCCGTCCAATTATTATTTTTCTGTACAGACAGACAGACGGACCGTCCGTCCGTCCGTCCAATTATATTTTTTCTGTACAGACAGACAGACGGACCGTCCGTCCGTCCGTCCAATTATTATTTTTCTGTACAGACAGACGGACCGTCCGTCCGTCCGTCCAATTATTATTTTTCTGTACAGACAGACAGACGGACCGTCCGTCCGTCCGTCCAATTATTATTTTTCTGTACAGACAGACAGACGGACCGTCCGTCCGTCCGTCCAATTATTATTTTTCTGTACAGACAGACAGACGGACCGTCCGTCCGTCCGTCCGTCCAATTTTCTTTTTTCTGTACAGACAGACAGACGGACCGTCCGTCCGTCCGTCCGTCCAATTATTATTTTTCTGTACAGACAGACGGACCGTCCGTCCGTCCGTCCAATTATAATTTTTCTGTACAGACAGACAGACGGACCGTCCGTCCGTCCGTCCAATTGTTATTTTTCTGTACAGACAGACAGACGGACCGTCCGTCCGTCCGTCCAATTTTCTTTTTTCTGTACAGACAGATAGACGGACCGTCCGTCCGTCCGTCCGTCCAATTTTCTTTTTTTCTGTACAGACAGACAGACAGACAGTCCGTCCGTCCGTCCGTCCAAATTATTTTTCTGTACAGACAGACAGACGGACCGTCCGTGCCTGTCCAATTATATTTTTTTCTGTACAGACAGACAGACGGACCGTCCGTCCGTCCGTCCAATTATTATTTTTCTGTACAGACAGACGGACCGTCCGTCCGTCCGTCCAATTATTATTTTTCTGTACAGACAGACGGACCGTCCGTCCGTCCGTCCAATTATTATTTTTCTGTACAGACAGACAGACGGACCGTCCGTCCGTCCGTCCAATTATTATTTTTCTGTACAGACAGACAGACGGACCGTCCGTCCGTCCGTCCAATTATTTAATTTTATGAAAAACACTATAATCCCTAAGAATCCTAGTGTTTTGGGGATAGACAAAAATCCTTTTTTTTGTCTTTTTGTCACACGTCAACAATAGACCAATACCTCTAACATAACGATAAGAGAAGTTTGTAAACTAAAAGGAATAGCCAATAGGAGTCATTAAAGTCGAAAAGGGTGTGCCCTAAAATCTAAAATGCTTATGTCGACATCAAGATGGTGTCCTATGATCTTGAGTCCTATTGCAAAGTTGCTTAGAAGTCCATTCTAAACAATTGGGGCGTGGCATCAAAAAGGGCGCGGTTAAGACTAAAATGACCAGAGCTCCTAGAGGGATTGTTTGATCTGAACGGGATTTAAACCAGAAATAATACTTGTGTGTGTGTGTGTGTGTGTGTGTGTGTGTGTGTGTGTGTGTGTGTGTGTGTGTGTGTGTGTGTGTGTGTGAGAGTGAGAGAAGCTGTCATTACATTAAAAACATCCCATTGAACCACTCAAACTATCATTATCTTCCGACTGTATGACAATATATAAAACGTTTCTCTCACTTTTCTAAACAGTGTTTGATCAAAGTAAACCTAAAGTGTATGTGTGTCTGAAGCTGTCATTACATTAAAAATAATCCATTTACTATCATTATCTTCATACTGTATGACAATATATAATACTTTTCTCACACTTTTCTAAACAGTGTTTGATCAAGGTAAACCTAAGGTGTCTTTATCTTCATACTGTATGACAATATAACAACTTTTCTCACACTTTTCAAAACAGTGTTTGATCAAAGTAAACCTAAGGTGTCTTTATCTTCATACCGTAAGACAATATGTAAAACTTTTCACTCACTTTTCTTAACAGTGTTTGATCAAAGTAAAGCTTCTTCCTTGATTTAAACCAAAAACAATACAGTACAATGTAAAGTCCATAAGCACTGACCTAACTCTTTGCAATGTTGATGCAATGCACTTGCCACTTTCGTGTGTGTGCGTGTGTCTAAATGCTATGCCAGTTATGATTCTATTTTAAAGCGTTAAACGAGCGTTAACTGCTGAACCCTGACTTTGATACACTTTCATAAAACATCGAAGGCTAATCACCGCAATTGAGCTGAGGCTATTCCAACCTCATCAACTGTATAACATCTGTAAAAGTCTCACTGGTCTGCCTCGTCTGCCTAATCCTCGACACCCGTAAATCGCTGCTTGCAGCTTTAATTTTATTTGGTATTATCATAGTGTTTCAATTCGAGCTGAAACAGAGGGTTCCTGTTTACTTTCAAATATGTTCTTTAAAGCATACAAATAAATGGTTACACGGATAGAAAGAGGCTGGTTGACTTTGCCACAGTCGGTCCCAAATAGTATGGAAAAATATTTGTTTCTGCCCAAATTGTACCAATTAATACAAAAACACACTCTTAATCTCTTACTCAAAAACACACACAAACTCACACACACTGACACACATACCCAAATTTATATCCAGGCTACCTGTGGTTCTCAGACTTTTAGACCATGGGTGTGTTGTGTGCTTAACTGTGTGTCTGTATTTTCATATTTTAATTATGTGCATTTGTGTGTCGTATGTGTGTGCATGTGTGTGTTGTGTATTTAAGTGTGTGTGTGTATGTGTGTATTTACCCATGAGTGTGTGTGTGTGTGTGTGTGCGTGTGTGTGTGTGTGTGTGTGTGTGTGTGTGTGTGTGTGTGTGTGTGTGTGTGTGTGTGATATTGTGTGTGTGTGTGTGTGTGTGTGTGTGAGTGTTGTGAACCTCAGGATCATTAACTCTCTCAGTCTTTCCATAAAACATGACAGAGATGAATCATGGCTTCTAACAGCCTGCAGCACAGTACTGGGCTGTGTGTGTGTGTGTGTGTGTGTGTGTGTGTGTGTGTGTGTGTGTGTGTGTGTGTGTGTGTGTGTGTGTGTGTGTGTGTGTGTGTGTGTGTGAGCGTGCATTTGTGCGTGTGTGTGTGTTTGTATGTCTGTGTGTGCATGTGCATGTGTGTGTTTATTTGTGTGTGCGTGTGTGTGTTTGTTTGTGTGTGTGTGTGTGTGTGCACATTTCAAGGTTCCAGGTTCTGTAAGAGTAGGGAATGATTTCTGAAACTTTCGTGGTTCAAGAGTAGAAAAATACCAGTGTGTGTGTGTGTCTGTGTGTGTTTCTGTGTGTGTGGGACTTTTTCTTTCCCTCCTCCTTCTCCATCCATCCACCTCTCTCTCCTTCTGTCTCTTACATGGTTTAATTCTTTTATTTTTAATTATTTAAGACCAAGGAAGATTAACTCGATGGACATGCTGAGATTAACAGGTGTAGAGGTACACACACACATACACACACAATCTCACACACACACACACCCACACATACACACACACACAATCACACACACACACACACAAACACACGCACACATACATATTCATGCACATGTGCACAAACTGTGATAAGCACACACACACACACAAACACAGTAAGGCCAGAGCACCAAGGCAATAATACATGTCCCCTCACAAACACACACTCACACTCACACTCACACACATGCTCCGGTGTGTATAAAGTAATGAGTGCAGCCAACCTCCTCTCTCCTGTGCAGGTTTCTCAGAACCAGGTCGCAGAGCAGGGTCAGAAATAATGAAATATTGATATTGTTAATAAATGTGATTATTATTTTACAGGCTCACCAACACTGGCTTCCCTCTGAGCCAAAATGTGTGTGTGTGTGTGTGTGTGTGTGTGTGTGTGTGTGTGTGTGTGTGTGTGTGTGTGTGTGTGTGTGTGTGTGTGTGCTTGCATCCGTGCGTGCATGTGTGTGTTATTTTGTGTGTGTGTGCACAGATGGTGACAGTGAAGCCATTGAAGGTCAGCCAATCAGATCAATCGGTCCAACACTCACACACACACACACACACACACACACACACACACACACACACACACACACACGCACACACACACTCACAAACACATGTGCTGTGAGAGTACTCTCACACACACTCACAAAGACACACACACACAAAGACACACACTCACAGGGTGTGTTTTGATGTGGGCTTACATTTTCATATCTTTATTTAAATGTTTGGTTCTGGAAGAATGGAAGAGATCCATTATAAAACTGAAAAGCGCATGTCTCAATCTTTTAAAAGAGATGTAAAATAGATTCTGAGGTCTAATTTGAGTGTAACTTTCTTAGAAATACCACAGCCATTTGTCAGCTATAAGTGATTGAAATGTGTTCTTAGAATATCTGTTTTGAGTTGACAGCGCCTGCCTCTGTGTGAGCCAATTTAGATTTCTGACCAATCAGCGCATCTCTTCCCTGATTGGTTTGGGGAATCCATCTTGCATGTGAATCACAGGTGAGTGAATGCATCACTTTTTAATGGATGATAAACATAGGGAGGGAGGTATCAAGGAGGGGGAGGATGTTTTTGTTGTTGTTTAGTTTCAAAATCTTTTCTCTTCTGCTCTCTCTCTACAAATCTTAAATATAACCTTCCATAACTTTAATGCAAAGATTAAAAATATACTTGTGATGTATAGAATACTCTCACAGAGGTGAAATCTAGACTGTATATTTATATTGTTGTTCTCTTTGTTCATGTGCTGCTGCTGAGCACTATTATACAAGCCCTAAAGCAAGTATTCACCAGATACTCACCAAATACTCATCAGATATTCACCAATATTCCTCATATATTCACAAAAAGGTCACCAGATAGACACCAAATATTAACCAGATACTCACAAAATAATCACCAGATAATCACCAAATATTCACCAGATATTTCACTAAATATTTACTAAATATTCATCAGATATTTACCAAATATTCACCTGATATTAACTAAATATTTACCAGATATAATCACCAGATGTCCACCTTTCTTTTGGCTGACTTGGATGACTTCCTTTGTCAGTTTTTTTTAAGGAGGGGGGTTGTGTATGTGTGTGTTTGTGCGTGTGTGGCATGTATGTGTGTGTATGTGTGTGTGTGTGTGTGTGTGTGTTGTGTGTGTGTGTGTGTGTGTTTGTGCATGTGTGCCTGTGCATGTGCAGACTTATAATGGTGTTCATTTCCCAGCACATTGGTGATTCCACAAAGAACTGCAATCACGTCTGAAATGAGAATCTGCTGCAGTCAGACCAGCCTGCCCTGCACCAGACAATGTGTGTGTGTGTGTGTGTGTGTGTGTGTGTGTGTGTGTGTGTGTGTGTGTGTGTGTGTGTGTGTGTGTGTGTGTGTGTGTGTGCGTGTGTGTGTGTATGTGTTTGTGTGTTTGTGTGTGTGTGTTTGTATGTCTTCTATGTGTGCCTTTGGTCAGCCTATATGCGTGTATGGTCAGTGTGCTTAGTTGCATGTATTTTTGTTCTTGTCAGTTTTTGACTCTGTTTATGTGTGTGTGTTTGTAGTGTCACATCTTAGCAAGTGTGACTGTATATTAATGTGTTTAAGGGTAGAGATATGCATGTTTTTGTTTAGGGGTTGCTCCCACCTCCCTCTGTGCCCTACTCTGATTGGTTGACAACACCGCCTGTCAATGCCTCTTGAATTATGATTGGCAGGATGATAATTGCGAGAGGAAAACAGAAGGGCCCTTCTTGCATCAGTCAATTAGAACCTTAAAGAAAGGGGATGAGCGGGAGACCAAAGTTGGGGAGAGGGAGATGGACAGAAAAGGGAGGAAAGGGAGAGAGTAGACAGAAAGATGGAGGGATGGAAGAGAGAGAGAGGGAGAGAGAAGCAGAGAGGGGAGGGAGACAACAGAAGATAGAAAGTACGGAGTTGTAACAGAGAATGAGGCTGAGGATTAGAAAGGTTTCAGAGGAGATGAACATTATGGAAATGTCCAGAAGGATAAAGAGACAGTGTTATCAGGACCCAGCAGCACCAAGAAAACCCCCTCTGTCTGGGTTAGCATGATAACCATGCTCTGCTCCTTCTCCTCCTCCTGCTCCTCCAGTGACCATCTCTTTCTCCCTTACTTTCCCTCCCCCATCTCCTCAACCACCTCCTCCTCCATCTCCTCACCAACCACCTCCTCATCTCCTCACCAACCTCCTCCCCCATCTCCTCACCAACCACCTCCTCATCTCCTCACCAACCTCCTCCCCCAGCTCCTCACCAACCACCTTCTCATCTCCTCACCAACCTCCTCCCCCAGCTCCTCACCAACCACCTCCTCATCTCCTCAGCAACCTCCTCCTTATCTCCTCACCAACCTCGTCCCCCATCTCCTATCCAACCTCCTCCCCCAGCTCCTCACCAACCACCTCCTCATCTCCTCAGCAACCACCTCCTCATCTCCTCACCAACCTCGTCCCCCATCTCCTTACCAACCTCCTCACCAACCTCCTCCCCCATCTCCTCACCAACCTCCTCATCTCCTCACCAACCAACTCCTCATCTCCTCACCAACCTCCTCCTCCTCTCCTCACCCATCTCCCCCTACCCTACCTCCTCCTCCCAGAAAGATATTCTACTCCCACATCTTCTCCCTTTCCCCTCCCCATCTCTCCCCCTTCTCCTCCTCCCCCCTCTCTCCTAATTTCCTCTTCCACCTCGTCTCCCATTTCCTCCTCATCTCCTCCTCAACCTCCTCTCCTCCTCCACCTCCTCTCCCATCTCCTCCCCCCTCTCGTCCTCCAGCTCCCCCCCCCCCCCAGTACTGCTGGTTCTCTGGGGGCAGTATGGTTATTCAGCCCCCACCCCATCCAGCAACACTGTGGTTCAGAGAGGTTATCCAGGAGAGACACTTCAACAAAATACCCAGAACAGTTTTCCTCTTTTCAGAGGAGAGAAGAGGAGAGGGATGAGGGAAGAGAGGAAGGAGGAAGGGAGGAGGAGGGAAGAGAAGGGGAGGAGTAGGAGTGAAGAGAGGGGAGGAGGGGTGAGAAAATAGGAAATAAGAGGAGGAATGGAGATGGGACAGAGGAGGAGGGGAGAGAGAAGGAGGTGGGAGACTAGAGTAAGAGAAGCATAGAATACAGACAAAGATCAACAGTGGTCGAGCAATGTATCAACAGCTCAGGTGATTCACGTTTAAAATAAACGTTGAATAAATTATGTATTCACATCCCAGCTCTATGTATGCAGATTACAATGTGAATGTAATCATCGTAGTAAATACAGCAACGCAGTCGTTCAAACCGCTTCATTCTGGGTCTCTAAGATATGTGGGGGGAAAAAGAGACCAGGCATTTTTATTTGTCGTTTCTGGCCCGCGTCTCCAATAAAAGGACTAAAAGCAACATTACTTCTGCTCACTAGCAGCATATTAGACGCTCAGCTTTGCAGGCGTGGGCTTCCTTTGTGATATGGATCCACAGAGCTCGGCTGCTGCTAGCCTCAGCACAATCCCTCTTCAGGGGAACTCAAGATAACTAATAACGCTTTCCTAGCAGCAGCCAGCCACAGCCAAACAAACACCTGTTCGCGTACAGCTCCCTGCTTGCATCCATATTCATACTCAAATGTGCCCTACTGTAACCTACCACAGCTTTACTAAAGGGAGGTGTAGGGAGTGGCGTGTGACTTGTTTAGTTGTCAGCTGTTGTGTTTGTGCTGAACAGATGTCTGAACTGCAGATGCTAAGGAGAACACGGTGTGGGATGGGACGGGATCAATGAGGATGATTATTGATTGATTGGAGATATCATGCATGCTGACTTGATCTTTAGAGGACCATCTGAAGAAAAGGGTAGTCTGGGGGGCAGGTCATTGCATTAGGGGAAACTTAACCTTAATGATATCCTTATAGAAATGGAACAAGGTCATGCCAAAGAGCTAAAGCAAAGTTAAATCAGGAAGACTTTTCTTCTTCTATTTCTCATGGGAGGGAGCAGAGGAGGGTAGCAGGAAGGGAGGAGTAGAGAGGATAGAGGAGCCCAGCAGGACACCTCCTTCTAAAGGACCCAATGTGTTGTTATGCTACAGGAGTACTGATGTCACAACCTCCTGGAGCCCAGAGTGACCACAGTGGACCTTCTACACACACTCACACACACACTCACACACACACACACACACACACACACACACACACACACACACACACACACACACACTGTGACGCTCCTGTAAAAGATGCATCCCATGACAACCCAGTCTCACATCAAAATGTAGTATAGCTACGTTGGTCCACAGCGGAAAACTTAGTAGTTTCACAATAACGGCTCTAAAATTGTGAGATGCCAAAGTTTGTTTGGCCTATTCTTTTCTAGATTCTATAGATTCTGCATTAAAATGGGTTTTGATAACATTTTGAGCAGGAAATGTGTATTTTAGTGTCATAATCTTCATTCAGTGATTGTACATGATGTTTACTTAATTAGTTGGTGGCGTTTTTCATGCTTATTTGGGGTTTTGAGGCTATACTCTGTTTAAAAAATAACCTAAATGATATATGTTATTACACGTATTTCAAACATGTGGAACATTGACCTACAATTTTGTTCGGAATCCCCCCACCTGATTGTTATAGAGATCAATGGACTTTATGACGCATGGACCACGGAACTTTAAGAACTCTTAACCTTTTCTGACTTATGAAATGATTTTTCTGTTTTCTATGTTCCTAGACATTTATTCAAAGAATGAACTGACCGATATCCTCTTTCATATGTTTAACTTGTCGTGTATGAGGGTTCAGTCAATGTTCATGGTGGATTCCTAAATCCTTTATAAGGTGACTGACTTATCTTAAATTAGACAATATAGTCAGACCAGTACAACACACACACACATACACACACACAGACATAACAGTGATGCTGTGTGAGGGGGTAACAGACGGTGTGTGAGGGGGGAACAAGAGATGGTGTGTGAGGGGGAAACAAGAGATGGTGTGTGAGGGGGTAACAAGAGATGGTGAGTGAGGGTTAATAGACATGGTGTGTGAGGGGGTAACAGAGATGGGGGTCGGCTACAGATGTATCCCGGTGGGGTGATCTCTCGCTGGTGTCCATCACAGCTGCTTCAACTCCTCCCCTCAGAGCTCCATCACTCGACGGGCCCCGTCTGCGCTTGCAACCACTTCATTTCCACTTCATTCTGTGCCATCAGTGTCTCACCGGACTTCCCCGCTGCTCATTCACTATCTCATCTGGCAGCCCTGGAACCCCCCCCCCCCTAGTCCCTAAAAGGAGTCCCTAACCTTTTAGGGACTAGGACTGAAGCCTCACGGAAGCATCATCCTTTTAGAGGAAAAAACACATGGTATGTGGACCACCACATTACCACATTGAAGTGGCTGAAGCACTGCAGTGTGCTCATTATCCATATGAATACAAAAACCCAAAACTGTAGAAGCCAACTGAGTGTGTGTGTGTGTGTGTGTGTGTGTGTGTGTGTGTGTGTGTGTGTGTGTGTGTGTGTGTGTGTGTGTGTGTGTGTGTGTGTGTGTGTGTGTGTGTGTGTGTGTGGTTAACGCAGACTGTAAGAACATATGGATGGAGTGTCCATGACGTCACCCATTGGTTTGTGCACAACCGGGTGCAGATTTGGATTTTATGGATCAATGCCACTTTCTGGGATTCCTGCCACCAGCAACGGAAGCTATCCATATTTGGCACAGTGTGCAATATGGAGGGTGAGGCTTGAATCGCTGCCACGCTCCGGCCTATGCCCAAAACTCAATATTAATATTAAATCATTGATAATAGTTTTAATGCAATATTATTGTCAACCAGGTCCTTGCAAAACACATTGCCTAATATGAAGATTAACTAGCTACTGATTTCCTAACCGAACAAAAGGACAATGTATTGGCTTTGCATTACCAGAATGTACTTGAACCAAATCAAAGTGCCACATTGGGCTTCGATCAGTGGTACCGATCTAATCAAACTTTTGCCACACCTTCCAAATACACCGCTACCTGCAATTGGTCAACAATACCAAGGGGAATGATAGCGTGTCATCTCGCCACGTCTCACGTCATTAAATGAAAGCAAACAAATCTCAGTGACTATATTGTACCCTGTTGAGCATGAGTTCGACAGGCTATGCAAACACAGCAATTTAGTTTAAAGTATATTGATGTCTTTAGAATAGTGAAGGGTCACCACTACCGTGAATCACCTAAACCTAACTAATATAGCCAACTGATTTAGGCAAACAGATTTTAATGCCCACTGCATATATAGCTTCCTTTGAATGGCTAACTGATAAGCTGTTATTTCTGCGGTCTGCCTGTTGCAGTCATCAGCGTTGCAGGAGGTGAGGTGAATTGGTTTGTATCCATGGTAGCGTGATCGGCCCTTCACTCCTCAGAATCACCGCAGAATGTACGCTGGGCTTGACTTGGAGTGGCGTTTGACAACACAGAGCCAGAGAGCACCGGCCATATTTCCTGAAAACAAGCATTCCATTTGAAAAATGTAATTTCCAGCAGCCGTTTGCTGTGGTGGGGTTGAAGCGGCTGTTGAGTAGGGAAGGTTGTGTTTGGAAGCCGAAGTGCGAGGGTTGATTGTTTGTTAATGATGAACCGCACATACCTCGAAGACCCTCTTGTGTCTATATGCAAACGAGCTGTGTGTTAAACATGGCTGTTGTGAAGGCAACTTGCTGTGGAAGTCTTGATTACATGGATCCATAAACCAGAGGGCGTTCCCAAACGGGTCCTCAATCTTACTGCAATCAGCAACACACAAACTATACACACACTTTATACACACTATACAAACACTAAATACACACTACATACATATTATACACACACTATTCACATGCAAACAGTGTGCATGTGTATATGCACACAGTATTTATTGATATGCCATAGTTTGATTTTGGTCACTTGCGGTGTCAACTCTTTCCAATAGTCCTGCAGCTTTGAAGAAAACCCAGCAGCATCAATGTGTTTTCAACGTGCAAAAAAATGTATCTATTCAGTCACTACATATTCATCACCTCAAAAAGCAGTGGTTTAGGTTCCTGTTTCACAATCGTTCACAACAAATGATGGGTGGATGGCATTATGATGGAGCAGTATCTCTACTTGTAAATGACATATCTCATCCGTTTTACCTGTCCTGTCTAGATTCAACTGTGCCAAACCAGAGCTGCAAGTTTGGAGACGTATAGAGAATGTTATTTTGGCACAAAACGTCATTCAGTGATAAATGGTCAGTGTGTTTCTAGAATAGTTAATGCAAAAAACACATTATTTGGTAGATCTAAGATCAATGTAGCAAGTCAAATATTTGTTTTGAAATCTAGTAGAGTAAAACTATCCTGTCAGTTAGTACTTAGCCAGAGCTTTAGCGGGAGAATTTCTGCCTATGACTTCAAAACAAAATGTGATCCGAGCAGTCGTGATATGCATAAAGGTTTAGAAAAAACGGTCACATTGGGTTCCATAGGAGCAAGTGCTGTGGGCGTTGTCAAGCAAGGTGACCCACATCACACTCGCTTGAGCGGAGTTTGCAACCAATAGAAAACTTCTACTCTGGTGAATTGTTTTTAGCCAGAAGCAGACTTCCCCCCATTTATACATTTTAGTCAAAAATAACACGGATATGTTCACCAACACGTGAAACCCTAACAGAACTGTTTTCAACAAAAAAAACTTAATTTTGGGGTTTACTTACCCTTTAAGATGATTCTTGACTAAGAACTCAAGTAAGTGCTTTGTTAGTATGTGTCTTCGGTTCAGTACAGTAAAAGCAATCTACAACGTGCATGGTTCAGTCTGAGGAACTTACATCGAAGAGACCTACTCCATCAGTATCTTCTACACTGATGGATTAATAAAACACAATCGAAAGAGGGACGAGAATGAGACAGCAAATCAATCAACACACGTATACGCTATCGCAATTAATTATATGTTACTCTATGTTACTATGAAACTGTGTGTGCGTGGGCATGTGTGTGTGTGTGTGTGTGTGTGTGTGTGTGTGTGTGTGTGTGTGTGTGTGTGTGTGTGTGAAGAGAGCGGAAATGGATCTGAAGACGATTCACATTCTAGTTCCATCACACACACACACACACACACACACACACAGTGCTATGTAATGCATTTGGAGACATGGGTCACTGCCCTTTGATCTAAACTGAGAGGAACGGCAGACGTTTTCAGACTGAGGGGAGATAGAGAGAGAGAGAGAGAGAGAGAGAGAGAGAGAGAGAGAGAGAGAGAGAGAGAGAGAGAGAGAGAGAGAGAGCGCACACACTCAAGAAATGGAAAAAACAGCTAGGAAGGAAGGATGCATATATAAAAATAATAATGATGATGGTGGGGAAACTGAGAGTGTCCTAAAGTAGACTGGGCTACGCCAATGAGAGCTCAAGTTGAACCTAAAGTTGTGGCAATTTATTTAAGGTTGCAAAAGACAATAATAGACAGTAAACTGAATAACATGTCACACTTCATCATTAAAAATATCCCTCTGTTTAGACAGAGTATTTAGACCACCATGCAGGTAGCCTAATCGTAACTGACTAAACGCCTCACACGACTGGTATATAAAGGAACGACCTATAGCTTGCTCTGCCCACACAACCTATTCAATCCTGCACATGCATCACTACCAAAATAAGAACTAATCATTGCAAAATCTAGAAACGACATGTTAAGTGTGAAAAACCCAGAAACAAATGGTCTAGTCCGACACGTTGCCCATATGACGCCTTTGTAAATCACCACCCAATGGGTGCATTCCCCCTTAAGATGAGTGTCCTGGTGAGTATGCTTCTATGGGTAAGTGTTAGGGTTAGGTCCCCTTTTTCACGTGAAACAGTTCTCTGTTTTTCTCTCTCCCTCTCTCCCTCTCTCCCTCTCTCCCTCTCTCCCTCTCTCCCTCTCTCCCTTTCTCTCTCCCTCTCCTCCGCTCTTCCTCCCCTCCTTTCTCCCTCCCTCCCTCCCCTCCTCTCTCCCCCCTCCCCATCCCCTTCTCCCTCCCCTCATCTCTGCCTCTTCTCTCCCCCTCTCCCTCCCCTTCTCCCTCCCCTCCTTTCTCCCTCCCCTCCCTCTCTCCCTCCCTCCATCTCTCCCTCCCCTCCCTCTCTCCCTCCCTCCATCTCTCCCTCCCCTCCTCCCTCTCCTCCTCCCTCCATCTGCCCTCCTCCTCCTGTATCTCTCCTGGTCTCCTTGTCTCCCCCCCCCCCTCGCTTATTCTCTCTGTCCAGTGAGGATCAGCAATGGGCAGATCAAACAGCCAGCAATGTGAGGAACGTCCTTTTGAAAAGGTGCAACAGAATGAATACTAATGCATCACCCAGAGACCAGATACCTGTGTGTGTGTGTGTGTGTGTGTGTGTGTGTGTGTGTGTGTGTGTGTGTGTGTGTGTGTGTGTGTGTGTGTGTGTGTGTGTGTGTGTGTGTGTGTGTGTGTGTGTGCAATCGCTACTAAAAAATAGATGAAAAGGGTTGACATAGCCAGTAATACTGACAAGCTCCTCCACACACACACACACACACACACACACACACACACACACACACACACACAGCATATGCTCACACAATCATTTGGAGTCCCTTTTTCTCTCTCTAACAGACCAACAAACAATTGTCAGCCAATGACAAGGCACATTAATCATACTCTGCACAACTTTTGTCTTTCATTGTATTCCATCCCTCTACTTCTCTCTCTGTCTGTCTCTCTCTCTCTCTCTACTTCTCTCTGTTGGTCTCCCTCCCCTCTCTACTTCTGTCTGTCTCCCTCTCTTTCTCCCTCTCTACTCTGTCTGTCTCCCTCTATACTCTCTTTCTCTGTCTCCCTCTCTGTACTTTCCCTCTCTGTCTGTCTCCCTCTCTCTACTCTCTCTTTCTCCATCTCTCTACTCTGTCTGTCTCCCTCTCTCTCCCTCTCTGTTTGTCTCCCTCTCTGTCTACTTCCTACCTGTCTTTTTTTCGTTTCTCTCTCTCTCTCCCACACACACACACTCTCTCTCTCTCTCTGCTCCTTCTCCTCCACAACCTCTTCCTCCTTCTCTTCTAAATCCTTAGTCTCCTAAGCGTTGTCCTGCTCTGCAATCTGCACCTCCTCCTCCTACTCATCCTCTGCCTCCACCGTCTCTGCCTCCTCCACCACCTCCTCTTCCTCCTCCTCCTCCTGCAGCAGGTATCACCCAGAGCAGTTCTCTGGTAGCGTTCAGGAGATTATCAAAGCTGTTTATTGCAATCACAATCACAATCATATTAGACTGCGATATTCATGAGATTGTGCCTCTGTCTCCTCTCTCAAACTATTGTTTCTCCCTTTCTCCCTCCATTGTTTTTCTCCTCCTCTTCCTCCCCCTTGTGTGTCCGCATTGTTGTTTTTTCCCTCTACTTGCCGGGATTTAATCAATTCCATCTACAGGGGTGTCGAGTTTTGTGGTGACGCTAAACTAGCTAATTTAAATGTGAGGCATTTAAAATGTCAATTACAAGCTAATTAAATTAATGGCACAACGTGATTTAGCCAATTGGCTGCTGTGGCCCAGAGCGACTCGCAAGCGCTGGTGGCCGGGGAGACGAGAAGGTTAAGAGCTTTAATCCAACCCCCGCTTGACTCACATAAACAACATACTGACACACCCATGACCTAGTAGGAAATTAGTTTTAAGAGAGGAAATGGAGGAGGGGGAGAAGAAGATAGAAGAGAAAAAGGGAGGAGAGGAGTGAAGAGAGGAGGAAAGGGAATGGGAAGGAGAAGAGAGGAGGAGAGAGGGGACCGAAAGATATCTCCTTCCCTCCCTCTGTCCCTCCCTCGCCCAATGATAATAAATAAAGGAAAGGGGAGTAGAGTAGAGGAAAGGAGATGAGATGGAAGTAAAGAAGAATAAAAGGAGTGGACACATGATGAGAATGGAGGGGTGGGGTGTAAAAAGAGAAAAGGTGAGGAAACAGATGAAGGAGACAAGAGGAAGAATGAGAGGAGTGGAAGGAGAGGACGATGAAGAAAGAAAATGTGAGGAGGAAGAGGATGGACGAGGAGAAGAAGAAGATAGAGAAGAGAGTAGGAAAAACACTAACCAAATCACCCAGAACCTTCTGCCTATGAGGCATGAGAGCTGACCAGTGAGCCATCTCAGTTTGTCTCGTGACAACATCACCTCGACCCCCCTTCAGTGGCCAACACATGTGGCTAAGTGACTTACATTAAAACAAAATAATTATTCAACTTAAATTTCAATTTAAATTTGAAGTTCACTTAATTTGTAGTAAAGTGTCAGCTTGTCAGTAATTCATTTGAATAGGCTACTTTGGTCTGTTAGCACATTAATGGGATATTAGCGCATTCATGTGACAACCTACATACATTCTCGGTTTCTCTGTTGGTTGCAGAGAGACAGACAAAATAGGCATTGCCATTTGCCTATATTTGCTTATTGTCACGCCGTGGTTCTAGGGACTCTTTTATGTTGAGCCAGGGTGTGTAGAGTCTATGTTTTGTGCTCTTTGTTTTGCATTCTAGGTCTTATATTTCTATGTTGGCCAGAATGGTTCCCAATCAGAGGAAACAAGTGTCAGCTGTTGCTGGTTGTCTCTGATTGGGAACCATATTTAAACAGTCTTGTTTTCCCTCAGTGTTTGTGGGATCTTGTTCCAGGTTGTATGCGCCTAAGGACGTCACGTATCGTTTGTTGTTTTGTTCCGTGTTCGTAGTAGGCTTTGTTCGCCGAAGGACGTCACGTATCGTTTCGTGTTGGAACCATTCAAAATAAATTATGTTTGCATTCAACGCTGCGCATTGGTCCTCTGTTCTCGACGATTGTGACAGAAGATCCCACCAAAACTGGACCAAGCAGCGTGTCCAGGAGCCATCACCAGGGGAATCGCTAGCAGATCTCCGTGGCCACCTCGACTGGGTCAAGCCTAGTGAAGAGCTTAAAGGGTGGACTTGGGAACAGTGGAGGAAGGGTCTCGACTGGGTCAAGCCAATTGAGGAGCAGAATGGCTGGAGTTGGAAGCAGATGAGCGAGAGTTGGGCGAGAACTATAGAGGCCTGGCCCACGGGGAGGAGAGACCCCAATAAAATTTTTAGGGGGGGGCTCACGCCGTGGACGACGGGGCAGCAGGAGGCCGCGATGGAACGGTCCAGCGAGTGTGCAGAGGAGGCCGCCAGGTTAAGGGGGCCACTGGTCACAGAGGAGAGGGAAAGTGTGGAGGCACGGCGAGAGGTACTGGGGTGTGTTACCAGTCCGGTCCGGCCCGTTCCTGATCCCTGCATAGGGCCAGTGGTGTGTGTCCCCAGTACGGTCCGGCCTGTTCCTGTTCCTCGCATCGAGCCTATGGTGCGTGTCGCCAGCCCGGTCCGGCCTGTTCCTGCTCCCCACACCAAGCCAGTGGTGTGTGTCCCCAGTACGGTCCGGCCTGTTCCTGCTCCCCACACCAAGCCAGTGGTGTGTGTCCCCAGTACGGTCCGGCCTGTTCCTGCTCCCCACACCAAGCCAGTGGTGTGTGTCCCCAGTACGGTCCGGCCTGTTCCTGCTCCCCACACCAAGCCAGTGGTGTGTGTCCCCAGTACGGTCCGGCCTGTTCCTGCTCCCCACACCAAGCCAGTGGTGTGTGTCCCCAGTACGGTCCGGCCTGTTCCTGCTTCCCACACCAAGCCAGTGGTGTGTGTCCCCAGTACGGTCCGGCCTGTTCCTGCTCCCTACACCAAGCCAGTGGTGTGTGTCCCCAGTACGGTCCGGCCTGTTCCTGCTCCCCACACCAAGCCAGTGGTGTGTGTCCCCAGTACGGTCCGGCCTGTTCCTGCGCCCCGCACTGAGCCTATGGTGCGCGTCGCCAGCCCGGTCCGGCCTGTTCCTGCTTCCCACACCAAGACAGTGGTGTGTGTCCCCAGTACGGTTCGACCAGTTACTGCTCCCCGCACTGAGCCGATGGTGTGCGTCGCCAGTCCGGCCCGGTCTGTACCTGCTCCCCGCACTGAGCCTATGGTGCGCGTCGCCAGCCCGGCCCGGTCCATTCCTGCTCTCCGCACCAAGTCAGTGGTGTGCGTCGTCAGTCCGGCACGGCCCGTGCCTCCTCCACCGGTGCCTGGTCCGGTACCGGTCAGCTGCTCCACGTCGGAGCTAGAGCAATCCGCTCCACCAGTGATCAGTCCAGCTCCGGCCAGCAGGGCCAGACCGGACCAGGGGTACCCTGGGGGGCTAGAGAGGGAGTGGGGATCACGCCCAGAGCCGGATCCGCCGCCAAGGCGGAGTGCCCACCCGGTCCCTCCCCTGTGGTGTTCTGTTGGCGCGGTCGGAGTCCGCGCCTTTGGGGGGGGGTACTGTCACGCCGTGGTTCTAGGGACTCTTTTATGTTGAGCCAGGGTGTGTAGAGTCTATGTTTTGTGCTCTTTGTTTTGCATTCTAGGTCTTATATTTCTATGTTGGCCAGAATGGTTCCCAATCAGAGGAAACAAGTGTCAGCTGTTGCTGGTTGTCTCTGATTGGGAACCATATTTAAACAGTCTTGTTTTCCCTCAGTGTTTGTGGGATCTTGTTCCAGGTTGTATGCGCCTAAGGACGTCACGTATCGTTTGTTGTTTTGTTCCGTGTTCGTAGTAGGCTTTGTTCGCCGAAGGACGTCACGTATCGTTTCGTGTTGGAACCATTCAAAATAAATTATGTTTGCATTCAACGCTGCGCATTGGTCCTCTGTTCTCGACGATTGTGACACTTATGAAGAAAACCATTTCCTCATTGTATTTTCAGGAATAAATACTATGTTATAATATGACATTACTGAGATATAAAATACTCACATCTTGTTCATAGATTTTGGCCATCCACACAAATGGGGAGGAGTTGAGAGGAAAAGAGGACAGAGAATAGGAAAGGGGAGAAGAGGGAGGAAAATAAAGTAAGAAACAGATGGATGGAAGGGGAGGAGGAAACCAGGAGAAATCAGATGTGAGGAGGAAGAGGGTGAGATGAAGAAGATAGATATAAAGGAGGAAAAACATCCAAGTGATGGAGAGAGAGGAGTGGTAGAGAGATAAACAG
Organism: Lota lota; assembly: GCA_026745465.1. Classification (NCBI taxonomy): domain Eukaryota; kingdom Metazoa; phylum Chordata; class Actinopteri; order Gadiformes; family Lotidae; genus Lota; species Lota lota. The sequence continues at coordinate 1,486,955 of JACYXH010000363.1, read as the reverse complement.
AGGGAGAGAGTGAGGGATTAGTGGCATGCAGAGGAGAGAGAGAATGAGAGAGACGAGAGATGAGAAAGCGAGCGTGAGGAGGAGTGAGAGAGAGGAAGAGAGACAGAAAGGGAGAGAACGAGAGATCCGGATGTTGAAGGAGAGTGAGGAGGAGACAGAGAGAGATGAGGAGGAAGGAGAGAGAGAGAGAAGGATAGAGAGAGCGATGAGGAGGAGGAAGCCAACATCTTTCTCCTCTTTCCGGGTCTCTCTGCAGCCGGTGATAAATAGAATATCGACCGAGGGAAGATGAGATTTCTTCCCGCCAACGTCTAACCAAACGGACTGCTCCTCCCTGAACCTCCTCACCCAAGGGGGGCTCAACCTGCGCGGCTTACCCTTAGCTGCAAACACACAAACCCCCCTCCCCGGTCCCACCGCCACAGACTTAAGATAACCGGTTTGAAAACTCGCTGGAGCTTGATCTAGTCTGGTTCTCAGTTCAACAGAGAGGATGTCCCCAGGACTTGTCTGTACCTGGTACACACACCTGGACTCCCAGTGCATCATGGGAACCGCCTATTCCCTCATACATCAATACAGACATTTCCCATGATGCATTAGAGATGTTTAAGTCTAAGTGCTAGGTTAGAGATGGTTACGTTTAGGTATCAGGTTAGGTTGCTTCCCTCTTGGTTTGGGGAGTTTATCCTGTTCTGGATGAGGGTTAGAGGTCTGAAGTGGGCCTGTGAAGCCCTTTGAGACTGTAAGTGTGATGAACAACCACTCGAATACACTTACACTGACTTGACAACAATGTTGGGGAAATATCTATTATGTAGTTTGTCTGAGTAAATATAATAAATAAAAAAGATGATTTATTTCCAGGGTGTAGAGATCATTATCCGAAACATTTGCCAACATGAAATTATGTGCAGTATGGATTACTTTCCTCCACACAGTGTGTGTGTGTGTGTGTGGGGGGGGGGGGGGGGGGGGTTGGGTGTGTGTATGTGTATGTGTGTGTGTGTGTGTATCTTGGTGCACAGTGATCAATATCAGCAGATCATCAACCGGAATAACATGGAAACTGAACCCTGTAAATCTCTCTCCTTCTCTCTCTCTTTCTATGCTTCCTTCTATCTTATCCTCTCGCTCTCCTAGATTCCCTCTTTCTCGCCCTCTCTTTCTCTCTTTATATGCCTATCTCTCCCACCTTATCTCTTTCTCTTTCTATCTCTCTACTTATCCTTCTCTCTCTCCCTCTCTGTAATCCTTTCTGTTTCTGTTGTCGCTCATCCCCTCACTCACTCCAATCTCTCTCTCTCCATCCCTCCACCCCCTCCCTCTCCCTCTCCCTGACCCCCTCCCTCTCCCTGCTCCCCCTCTCCCCGCTCTCTCCTCCTTTACCTCTCCCTCCCGCCCATCCTCTCTCCACTATAACTCCACCATCACTAATAGCTATGGGCCATGGGGCAGTTTTTGTGCAAATTAAAAGCATACAGTTGTCAGGCTAATTGCTGTATGTTCATGTTAAAAGTACAACAGCATTCACACACATCCACACACACACACAAATACACACACACACATACACACACACAGATGCACACAGATGCACAAATTCAACATATGGAATAGGAATCAACAGACCTATGCCGGTCTACAAAGGAATATCTGGCAACAATTCACACACACACATACACACACACACACACACACACACACACACTTGCACCCATACGCGCCCACACACACTCACACACACGCGCCCACACACACAGACCCACACGCACACACGCGCCCACACATGCACCCACACATACAGGCTTTATTCAGAAAATAAGACAACATGCAGAGAGAGGAGCATGCGTGTCACACCAACAGATATATCTGGGTGGCCATTGCGGCGAGAGAGTGAACAGTAATTACAGACATCTTCAATTAAGCCATTAGCACCCGCTTCCTTATCGCAGCCGAACACAGAGATTTAACACCCCCCCCACCCCTACAAAATATGTTTATTTATTTAATTGTTCGTTTTCTAATGATTTTATTCTCTGTGTCTTTGTTTGACATTTTGATAGAAATGTGTTTCATGTCCTGTGTGCGTGGGTCTAGCGTGAGTTGGAGAATTTTGTTATTACAGAGTTGGTGGACATTAAAAGCTCCTCCATTACCGAACCTAATCACGGCTCTGGGCGTGTGTGCTATGTTGCGCTTTAATTTGCTCTATATTGTCCTCACCCAAACAAACTGTTCTGCATCTTGAAACACACAAACAAACACAAGTCAATCAGCACACGCGCCCACACCCATCCGTTTTCATTGTTTTTTTTTTCTTGTTTTTTTTTTCTTATTTCCCTGTTTACCAAAACACAACAATCACTTCAGGTAGTGATAATACTGGTTAATTACAACAACAATATCACCATTGTGTTTTCCATGGAGCTAAATTACGTATGTGTGTGTGTGTGTGTGTGTGTGTGTGTGTGTGTGTGTGTGTGTGTGTGTGTGTCTGTGTGTGTGTGTGTGTGTGTGTGTGTCTGTTGTGTGTTTACCACTTACTGTGTGGTTTTCTGCATGGTTGAGAGTTGAGCAATTAAATAAAACCACGTAAATAAACACACACATACCAGCAAAGACGCACAAACAAGCACACACACAAGCATACGCACACAGACACTCACACACACAACCACATGTAAGCACACACACATGAACACACACAGTTCCAACATGACAACATGACAGATACAAGAAACAACAACAAAAAGGCTTCTCTCTCCCACACACACACACACACACACACACACACTCACACAGACACTCTCACACACACACATACATTTCTGGTATTTGCAAGCTATGGTTAGAAACCTTTCCGAAGAATCGGTTTCGTGGTTATTTATTGATGTCATAATGATGACTAATTACCTGGTCATGGCCTGGAGCCATATGCTAATGATTCGCAGGATGATGAGGTCACGGCCGTACATGAAGTAAACAGAAGGTCCAACACCCTCCTCCTGGGGTTCACACGTTGTACACCTTGTTCATACACACGCACATGCACTCGCACATGCAGACGCAAACACACATACTCTCACACACACACACACACACACACACACACACACACACACAGCTCAGAACATAAGGTTTGATTTGGACAGACTGGCATTGAAGATAAATTAACAATAATAAACCATATAATAGTTTTACCCCATTTCACAGACAGACAGAGATACATATATATTTATATATATATATATATATATATAGAGAGAGAGAGAGAGAGAGAGAGAGAGAGAGAGAGAGAGAGAGAGAGAGAGAGAGAGAGAGAGAGAGAGAGAGAGAGAGAGAGAGAGAGAGAGAGAGAGAGAGAGAGACAGACAGACAGACAGACAGACAGACAGACAGACAGACAGACAGACAGACAGACAGACAGAGAGACACAGACAGACAGACAGACATAAATGAAATTATCTAGTAAAATTCAAACATCACATTCCTGTACAGTGTTCTGGTGAAAGTATGTCCAAATCTGGGGAAGGTTGGATGACGGATTGTAAAGAATTAGTCCAATCTGTCTTGTTTCTGCCGAGAGCTGTCGGGGTATTCAATGAAGCAACTACCCTGGAAGACCTTGGGAGTGTGGGAGATAACTCAAAATTATCAGAAATACAGAAAATACGTAACATAAAATATTAAAGCAATCATACATAAAAACATGGAGCATTTATACAAATGTAAGACGACGGGTGTTGCTTAAGGGGAGAAGAACATGGCCATTCATGCCTCTCACAGAAGAAGAGAAAGAAGAGAAACTAAGAATAAAGAGGAGAAACTAAGAGGAAACAAGAGAAACTCTGAATAAAGAGAAACTAAGAGGAAACAAGAGAGACTAAGAGGAAACTAAGAGGAAACAATAGAGACTAAGAGGAAACAAGAGAAACTAGAAATAAAGAGAGACTAAGAGGAAACTAAGAGGAAACAATAGAGACTAAGAGGAAACAAGAGAAACTAGAAATAAAGAGAGACTAAGAGGAAACTAAGAGGAAACAAGAGAGACTAAGAGGAAAGAAGAGAAACTAGGAATAAAGAGGAAAGAAGAGAGACTAAGAGGAAACTAAGAGGAAACAAGAGATACTAAGAGGAAAGAAGAGAGGCTAAGAGGAAACAAGAGAAACTAGGAAAAAAGAGGAGAGACTAAGAGGAAACTAAGAGGAAACAAGAGAGACTAGGAATAAAGAGGAGAGGCTAAGAAGAAACTAAGAGGAAACAAGATATACTAAGAGGAAAGAAGAGAAATTAAGAGGGAAGAGGAGAGTTATGTTCAAGTTTTGAAGGTTTCCAGGTTGAGGTCGTGTCACCAGGAACACACATACACACACGCACGCTCTCGCGCTCGCACGCGCTTACACACACTCACTCTCACACACACTCACTCTCACACACACACACACACACACACACACACACACACACACACACACACACACACACACACACACACACACACACACACACTCACACATGTATACACACACACACAGACACACATGCTCCTGCACACAAACATTCTCTTTCACAGACATAAAAACACAAACACACATCCTTACACATGGTCTCGCTCTCATATACACACACAAACATACACACAATTAAAAAACTAAAATTGTATTTCTGTTCTGCTGCAGTATTTTTCGTGTTAATAGTTCCCAGATATTTCTCTGTGTACAGCATTGGTAAGCAGGTTCACGCTGAGTGTATTTCTGACGTGCATCATGGGAAATACGGCCCCTGAAAGAATGCATCAAGTGATACATTTATTATAGTAAAGAACTCCGTGCATACGTGACCTTTAACCTGCTGGTAAAGGTTAGGGATGAACAAGAGATGGCATCGATTAACGGCCTCATACGTTCAACCAAGAGGATTCATAAAGAAGCAAAATGACTTCCCCCTAGGGTCACTTTCAGTATAATTCCTTTCTCCCTCTCACCCTCCCTAACTCTCTCCTTCTCTCCCTCTCTCTTCCTTTCTCCTCTCTGTTTCTCTCCCACCCTTTCTCTTTCTATTTTTCTCTTTTTCCTCCCTAATTCTCTCCCTCCTTTGATTCCCCCACCCTCTGCCTTTCCATCCCTCCCTCCCTCTCTACCTCCCTCATTCCCTCCCTCCTTCCTGTCTCCCTCCCTCTGCCTTTCCTTCCCTTCATCTCTCTCTCTCCCTCCCTCTATAATTTTTAATACAATAATTCCTTCCTGTGTTTAAATGTGATTTATTTATTTCTCTCCCTCCCTCTCTCCTGTCCCTCCCCCACTGTGTTTAAAAGAGATTCACTCCTTCCTCCCTCTCTCTTAATACAGTAATTCTTCCCTGTGTTTAAGAGGGAGATTGTTCCTGGGTATCGGGCTGAATGGGTTAAGTCCTTAATGATGGCTCTGTGTTGCTGTGGGACGTTGTGTGAGTGTGATCTGATGCGGAATCCTCTTAGCGGTAATGCGGGTCATTGTGCCGCAGGAGTGCTTGTCGTGTTTGTCTGTGGAAGCTAACAGCAGATCACACTGAGCACTTTGCTGCAGCTGTTGTCTCTCAAAGACCAACAGGTAGCACTCAATACACACACACATACGCACATCACACACATACATACACGCAGACAGACACACACATGTGCACACACATACACACACAGGCATGCACACATGCACATGCATGCACGCAAATACACACACAGTAAAACTATATATGTGTAACACACATATAATACTTGACTGCAAGTGTTAAACACAACCGGCGCACACACTCTCCCATACACACACATACACACACACTGTAGGACTAAACATGTGTCTCGCTCCCTGGCCCCTTGGGGAGTGGGTCAGAGACGTCTTATAGTGGTCGTCTTTAGGGGTCAGCCGGTCCTCTGGTGACAGACGGACGCAGACTGACAGATGGTCTTTATTCTGCTCTTAATGGACAATAGAGTGCACACACTGCTGGGCTTACAGGATCCACACAATACCCACACTAAGCCCTTTTGTGGCGCACGCTGGTAAAGAGGCGCTCTTTACGCGGCAGAAACAGAGAGCGGCGCCGTTTTCAGATGATAGGCAGACAAAAGCCACACGCTTAACAGATTAACAGTCATAAAACTCTCTGCTGTAAATAACACAAGAGGATTTCACTCTCTCTCCCTTTCCCCCTCTTACTGTCTCCCCCATCTCCCTTCAACTCATTTCTTTCCCCCCTCTCTGTTTCACTTTCTCTTTCCCTCCCTCCTATCTCCCTCTCCCTCCATCCCTCCCTCTCCCTCACTCCCCCTTCCTCTCCCACTCCATCCATCCCTCCTCACTCTCTCAATCTCTCTCCCACTCCCTCCCTCTCTCCCCTTCCCTCCCTTTCCCCCCTCTCTAACTGCAGGTTTCTCTTTCTCTTGTAAAGAGCTGATTATGTCATATTAGCACGAGCGTCTATTAAAGTTTTAAACTTCATCAGAGCGGCGAGCTAAGTGGCGAGCTAAGTGGCGAGCTAAGCGCCGTCGCGGCGACGGGACAGAGGATATAAATGTCAGACGGTCCCTTACGACGGTCATCATGGTTTACAGCACTAGGCTCGCTAGGCGCTGGCTTCCTGGTTGGTTAGTCAGCTGACCGTCTTTAGGAGCCACCAGGGGTTAGCAGACGAGGAGGAGAAACAAGAGCACTGTGACTCAGCTTTCTGTTAACTTTATAAACATTTCGTTTTTATTTTCCAGTAAATCAGCTTCGGTCTGCACCTCAGCTTCTAAGAACTTGCCTTTAAATTAGCATTTAAAGTTTCAGATCATCCGGTACTGTTAGTGCTAAACATTTAAACAGCATTTCTTATCATTAAATGTGTTTTTCTTAACTTCTCTTCTTCAGTTTCACATTTCCAAAGTTTGGTTTTCAACCAGCATATTTTACAAAACGAAGTAACTGTATATCCTCATAACTACAGGCTTAATGGATTGTGCTGTTCATTTCTTTTCTTCAACAGACCTAAATAAAAACAAAAGCATTTTATCGATTTGACTTTCTTATCCTCACAGGTGTGGAGTTTATCCTGCTGTGATGTCGTTGCAGGGAGAAGGAGATTAAAGAGGAGATGTGCAGGGTAGGCAGGAAATGAGGAGATGAAGGAGGTGAAGAGAAGAGATAAAGGGAGGAGAGGAGTGTAGAAGATGAGGGAGGAGATGAATGACGGTGGATGAGGAGATTAAATGACCTGGATGAGGAGTTGAATGAGGAGGTGAATGAGTAGGTGGATGACATGGATGAGGAGATTAAATTACCTGGATGAGGAGTTTAATAAGGAGGTGAATGAGTAAGTAAATTAAATGGATGAGGAGGTGATGTTGAGATTAATGAGGACGTTGATCTCATACATAAGGATGTCAATGAGGTGGATGAAGAGGGGGATGAAGAGGTTGATGAGGTGATGAGGAGATGGATGAGGTGGAGGATGAGGTGATGAGGAGATGGATGAGGAGGTGGATGAGAAGGTGGATGAAGAGGTGGATGACGAGGTAGATGAGGAAGTGTATTAGGCGGTGGATGAGGAGGTGGATGTGGTGATGAGGAGGTCTGCAGGGTGCAGAGGGCCATTAACACCAGAGAGGAGCAGCCTCACCAGGTTCCTCCTCCTCCAGGAGAACCAGCTAATGATCCTTATCCTACTCCCCCATTCCATCCCTCCCTCGTTCCATCTTTCTAATACCTTCTCTCCATCTTCCTCTCTATCCCCCTCTCTTACATCCTGCAGACTGGCTGTAGTCAGAATATTGGGGTCTGCAATCCAATATCCAACATCAATATCAATATCAATATCTATCTCAGAGCAACCTTTCTCCAAGTGACAAGGTAGACATTTGGCAAAATAACAGCAGAATACCAATTATGTGTAGTTATTGTATTCTCTCACAGAAAACAGGAATACATGTGTGTTTCTGTGACTAGAGGGAACAGATAGAGAGAGAGGGAGAGAGATAGAGGATGAGAGAGAAGAGGGAGAGTGAGAGAGGACAGGACGGTAAGACAAAGTTTGGCGTGATCTTCACAACCAAACTAACGATGAAATTATCACATTCTCAGCTTTGTCCTGCCATGCTAGAAACACTAGATTACACACAATACATGTGTGAAGGAACGCCAAGAGGCTGCACACACACACACACAACCACACACGCACACACACACACAAGCGCACACGCATACGCACATGCACATGCACACACACACTCACAGGTTGTTGGCCAGGATTCTCTTAGAGAATGTAAGTGAGCCAAGGCTTGGGTATAGACGGTTCTATTTCAGAAGAAAGCTATTTACATACTTCAGTGTGTGTGCATCCAGGAGAAAGAGAGCAAGAGAGAGAGAGAGAGAGAGAGAGAGAGAGAGAGATAGAGAGAGGGAGAGAGAGAGAGAAAAATGGGGGGTTGGAGAGAGATTTGCATGTTTGCATTCTTCAGTATGTGTCTCCATGTGTACTTATGGGGGAAAGGAGAGGATGGGGGAAAAGAGAAGGAGAGAGGGGTTGTGTGTGCAGGTGTAGTGAGAATGATGCTGTTTTTAGTAATCATATTATTAGTATTAGTATTATGTTTAATCATTCCCATTGATATAATTATATTCTCAAACGCAGCAGTTACACTTTGTAGTTGAACATTTTCTAACTGGATGACAGCCACTGTAGACCTGTAAATTTGAATGGTTACACACCTGATTCTAAACTGGGAAGCCTGGTTTTTAAATATTCTATCATTTGAATTTGTTCATCTTAACGGCGAAGATTGTGAAAATGTAAAAGTCAAGATAAATAAATGCCATAATGACGCCCACAGAGGCAGTGAATTCTCCCTGATTGGTCGGATCAGAGGCGGGGGAGATATTAGTGAATACAAAGCGTAGGTTTACTCAAAGTTGAGAACAAGAGCAACAGTTACAGAAAAAGTAGAACCAGTAGACAAGAACCATTAAAGTCCTAACCCTTAACCATCGTTAGCAGTCTTAGCACATAGTTATAGCATCCACTTCAATAATTCTTCACTCAGTTGTTTTAAAAGGAAGTCACAGCCTCCTGGTTGAAATAGGATTTTATGTTATTCCCTCCTGTTTATGCTGCAGATCTGGAATCATTTCAAGGACACTGTGATTATTATCTATCCGCCCATCTCCTCCTCCTCTACCTTCTCCTGCTACTCCTCCTCCCCCCTAGTCTTCCTCCTCCAGGTGGACCTTTCTCCTTCCTGAATAAATGAGGAAGTGTCAGGATAGTCTAGTGGTCAGGGTGTTTGACTTCCAGCTGAAAGGTTCTGGGTTTGATCCCCAATATCCACAGCCTAACGTGGAGGCCACCTAGAGCAAGATACCTTGACCTCTACCTGCTCCTCCATGACCGGTATCTGAACTCACTGCTTGGACTAAACTCAGCTTGGAATTGAAGTTGTTTTGGATAAAAGTGTATGCTAAATGATCAAATAGTATGCAGAAAAGAAAGTTTGCAGGAAGTAAGTGAACGGAGTGAGGTGGGGGTGGGGGTGAGGTTGGAGGGGGGGACAAAGGGAGGCGGGGACTTCAGACATCAAGGAGGAGAACACACCATGTGACCGCTCTGGGGGAACGTCCACCACTTGCATTTAGCCTGCCTCTGGTTAGGCCTACGATTTATGCATGCAGAATGTGTATGCAGCACCCACACATTCACATTCTGTCTCTGTTTCTCCGTCCACTGTGTTCTTGTATTCTAGTATGGGGCAAAACTACCGCACAGAACCTCAAGCATTATTTAAAAACATTATTTGTCTTCCCAAAAGGTCACACACAGCAATGAACACAGACAAGAAGATAAACACACACACTCTCACATTCTTCCAAGTCTTCTCCTTCCTCCTGGCCCGTTGCTAAGCAGGCGGCTACATCAATTAGCGCCGTTAGCACGACTCCAAGGGGAGCAGTACAGCAGCGCTAGCAGATTAGCGTCGCTCAGCTAAGCTCCTCATCCACTCTAATGGGGGATAGTAACGGGATGCTAACACATGGCTAGCTCCAGATGGCTAACCATGCGATAGCAATACGGAAACACATTACAGTGATCCAAGACCCCCGCAGTGGGATGCTGAGACCACTGTACTGAAGAAATGTGTACATGTCATGCACACATGCACACACGTGTGCCTGCATGTGCGTGTTTGTATATGTTTGCACTTCCTCTGTTTTCTGTTGTTACCAACACCACGGTGTTGGCAATCTCCATTAACACATCTCTGCAAATGAATGCTGAACTGTTAGACAACGGGACAAGATTTGCTGATGATTAAACTTGTTATAAGCTTTGACATCTCTTTATAGAGATTAGCCCACATGTCTTCTTGACCTGAAACACTTACAAAAAATATAAAAAACAATGGCCGGCGTTTCCATTATCACCGGAACCCCAGAAATATTGCTTGTTGTCCCCGGAGGTAAATCGTCATCAGGCGAGAGCAGACGGTTTCTGAGATTGTGCTGTTAGTGACACTGAGCAGGGTGTGCGAGCAGGGGGAACCCTATGGCTAATCTTGGAGCCAATCAGCTTACAGTAGTGCCAACACAACACGTAACATTAACAAGCCGTAATGTCGGTCCTGGCAGTAGAGCTGTAGGCATTAAATATACATTATAAACACTGCTGCTACGACAGAACCGCTTAAAATCCTCTGAACAAAACATGTGTGCGTTTGTGTGTGTCGTGTCGATTTTTGGAGAGAGAGATGGAGAGAGAGAGAGAGAGTCTTCATTTTCACTGTATTCACATTCAAATTTATATTATATTGTCTTTTCAGAAGATTTGATATTCTTTTTTTAATGTAAAGTATTATTATTATTATTATTATTATTTCTGTATCTCATGTTGAATCTTATTTAACTTTTCGTACTTTGGTAATGTAAATGTACATTTTCCATGCCATGTCATTTGGATCTTGAATCTTGAGAGAGAGAGCGAGAGAGAGAGAGAGAGAGAGAGAGAGAGAGAGAGAGAGAGAGAGATCATGCACTGCTAACATTCACAGTCTGTAAGAAGACTTTGATCTGTGTGTTTGAACACAGAGTGTTTGAGTGACAGTGAAACCACGGCAACAAGACAGATGTCCAGGCCCCTCCCGCTCCTCTTTCATCTCCTCTCCTTCTCCCTCCTTCTCCCTCCTTCTCCCTCCTTCTCCCTCCCCCCTCTCTCCACTCTCTCCATCCCTCCCTCCCTCCCTCTGTTGTCTTCTCTCATCTGGTCATGTATAACCCTAACCCTACCTCTCTTTTTAAACTCACTATCAATCTGTTCCTCTGAGGCCCTTCAAGATAATTCTGTTTGTGTCTCCTTCCTTTGTTTTGCCCTTCCTTCCTCCTACCTTCCGTCCCTCCTTCTTTAACAGTTATGACACTTAACCTACTCTCTGAAGGGGAATTTAGTAAAGAGAGGTAGAGAAGCGAGAAATTATGAGGGAGGGAGAGAGAAAGAGAGAGAGAAGTTATATAAAACACAGAAAAACACTGAAAGAGAAAGAGAAGGAAGAATGATAACAGAATAACTTAAAAAGAGAGAGAGTGACTTGAAGACGCACAAAAACACAGTGACCCGATCTGTGTCTCAACCTCTGCTAGAAAACACAAACAACAAAGAGAGAGGATGGGTGAGAGAGAGAAAGAGAGAGAGAGAAAGAGAGAGAGAAAGAGAAAGAGAGAGAGAGAGAGATTATGATTAATTGGGCATTTCTCTCTGGCTCAGAGTGGCAAATATAATTAATTGTTAATGGCTTCCAGATAAGGAGAGAGTGTGTGTGTGTGTGTGTGTGTGTGTGTGTGTGTGTGTGTGTGTGTGTGTGTGTGTGTGTGTGTGTGTGTGTGTGTGTGTAGTTGTATGTGTGTGTGTGTGTGTGTGTGTGTGTGTGTGTGTGTGTGTGTGTGGGCGCACGTGTGCATGTGTGATTGTGTTTACCATGTTGTTACCGAATTGTTTAAACTTTGAATGGATCTATTATTGAGTTCTATTCAAGTTTTATTTTTATTTTGTGCGACATGTGAAGCACAATAAACTAGTTTAAATGTTGATCAATAAAGTTTGGCTTGACTTTTTTGACAACTAAGGAGTATGGAGAATAAGCAGAAAAGTAAGAAAAGGGCAGAAAAATAAAGATGGACGGAGAAGGATGGAATAACAAATACTGAATCTTAAAGACAGAGAAAGATATAAAAAGAGAAATGAAAAGAAAGACATATAGCGAAAGACAAACAGAAAAAGATAGACAGAGAAACAATGACAACATAGAGAGAAATTATTGGGCATTTTAGAAAATGAAAGAAAGAAAAGTTGGTAGAGTGGAAGAAACTAGCCAGCAGGAGAGGTGGAGGTGAAGGTAGAACATATGGGGTGGATGCTGAAATGTTCCCTCCTTTTGAGCTTTGCTTTTGGAGGAAGGTTGTAGAAGTTTAGACAGAACACAGATCATCAGTCATGTTGTCTTACAACTCACGGCTGCTGCCTCCCACACCTTCAGATTAATTCACACATAATGATATAAAATATAATATGCATTATATATCATGTATACCAAGGCCGGTGAGAATTCAAGTGTCGAGATGTGTCATATCTCGTACTAGCATTACAATGCATGACCAATCAACAAATGCAGGTGCTAAATATTGCCATGGAAAGAAACAATGACAGCGACTTGGTACGTCTTTTTCTATTGAAAGCAAAGTTTCCCCCCCCCCCCCCACACACACACACACACACACACACACACACACACACACACACACACACACACACCAGAGAGAGAGACAGAGAGACGGTCAAGACAAAACAGTATGAAGAGGAAGCAGAAGGTTCTAGGCGAGATCCGATGAGGAACAGAGAATACTTTGTGTTTGTTTTGTATTTGAAAAGAGTTGACAAAGTGAAGCCGAGATTAAATGTGTGCTTCAGTGGCCCTTATATGGGCTGCCTTTCACCTCTTGTGAAGATATGAAAAGGGTTCAATATAACCTGTAAAAAATAAGAAAATTTGTTTAAATCACCTGAATTATATCAATATTGTATGACCTCACTGAAATATGTGAATATGGTGTGACCTCACTGAAATATATGAATATGGTGTGACCTCACTGAAATATATGAATAAGGTGTGACCTCACTGAATAATATGAATATGGTGTGACCTCACTGATTAATATGAACATGTTGTGACCTCACTGATTAATATAGCATCTAATCTTAGCTATCTTTGTTGTATACGGGGAATGGGTTCACCTAGCAATTGTAAGTGCTTGGCACTTGTTCTGTGAACATCTTTAATGTACCGACAGCGATATATTGTTGTTTCTATTTCTTCTGACAAATGTACATATTGTAAGTCACTTTGGATAAAAGTGTCTGCTAAATGTAAATGTAATATGAAAAAGGTGTGACCTCAATGAAATATATGAACATGGTTTTAAATTACCTGTAAAAGCATCTGAATAGCTGTGTCAGATTGAACAAGTTTTTGTATCACCTTTGTAAAACATATGGATATGGTTTTCATGGAAGATGAGTTTTGCTAATTGTTGTTGCAGCTAGTCTTAGTTTCCTTGTTTGTCAAATTACATAGCTTCAAAAATATGAATAGATTTAAATCACTTCTTTAACACATAAATATGTGTGTTTTTAGTTGTTGTTTTTTACAAAAGGATGGTTTTATTAATTGATTTTGCTACTATTGTTCTAGTAATACAAAATATAATTCAAATAACCTTAACACATAAATGGTTTTAAATCATCTCTTTAGAACATATGTATTTTTGGATCAAATAAAGAAATCTTAAGTGGTTTTGTTTGTGTCCTCGTTGACAATTTATTTAATCATGCTTTATCGACCTCTGGTGTTTTTTGCTCCGTCTTTCTATTTTTGTCACTCTTTCCTCATTGCTCCTCTCAGTCTCAATGTCTCTTTCCTCTTTTCTTCGTCTATCGCTCTCTCTCGCTGTCTTTGTCTCTGTATCTGTCTATTTCTCGCTCTGTGTCCATCTGCCTCTACCGCTTTCTCTTTGTATCTATATCACTCTCTCTCTCTCTCTCTCTCTCTCTCTCTCTCTCTGTATCAGTCTGCCTCTCTCGCCCTCTCTCTCTGACCCATCGGGTCTCTTCCATCACCTTCATTTGTCTTTGTATACTTGTTTTCTAACCATCTGTGTGTGTGTGTGTCGGTCTGCCCATTTCAGGTCTCCAGAGGAAGTCAGTATCTTTGAGGCTGGCCCTCATTAGAGATAGAGAGAGAGACTAGGTAAGAGAGAAAGAGAGTGAGGAGTATATAAAAAGGAGGTAGAGAAGAGGTGAAGTGAGGATGACGGAATGAGAAATGTTCAGCTACCTCTAATTGACCTCCTTTCCATCCCTCTCCTTCCCGTCCTCTTTCATCCTCTCCTACCCCTTTATTCCTCCCTTTGTCAGCCTTTCTCTCTCTATCTCTCCATTATCCATCTTCATCCTTTCCTCTCATCCTCTTCTGCTCCCTCCTTTCCTGTCTTTTCCTCTATCAACCTCTTCTCCACTCCTCTTGTCTTCCTCTCTCCCGCCCACCTCTCCTCTCTCCCCTCTCCTTCTCTCCCCTCCTAACCTTTCCGTTCCCTTCCGCTCTGTCATCGCTCCACTGTTTTGGCATCACTGTGTTCCCTGTAGCCGCCACAGCCAATCACATGCCCCAGAACCGCGTGAGACCTGGGGCTCATCCAATCAGACAGGCTGCTTGATTTGGCTAAAGCCCCAAACGTAGCAGACAGACTCCTGACAATAGTCAGGGTTAAGGTTACCAGACCTCCTCTGGCACACACTTACACACACACATGCACGCACGCACGTACACACATGCATACACACACACACGTACACACACACATGTACACACGCACGCACTCACATACACATTCAGACACACTATTGTGAAGGCCATAGAGAATATTTGTCAAAACATAACAAACTAGATAAACAGGGCTGAGAAGTAGAGAGATAACAAGAGGAAGAAAACGAGTGAGAGGTAAAGAATGATGAAAAGATTGAGAACTGAATGAAAACGTTGAATTACAGAAGAATTAACTGTCTGCAAATCTGTCTGTCTGTCAGCCGTTCTGTCTCTCCTTCTATCTGTCAGTCCACTTCTCCTTTCTAACGTCTGTCACCAAACCCATGTCTGTCATTTTAACCTTTTTTTATTTCTTTCCTAATCATCTTTAAAGTAAAACCATTCATGAATGAGCCTTTCATGGTATTGTCTGCAGTGAAGAGACACCAGGAGCGATCTAGGTGTTTTATCTAATCCCAGCAGCCCAGGTGTGCTGTGTGTCCTTGCTCTTCACATTTCCATTACACAAGACTTGTGTCTCGACTGCCAATGAGTCTCTTTAAGAAGATCATTTATTCCAGCCCAGACGTTGTGAAAGTGGGTTATTTATCTGCCTTCCTTTTTATATTAAATATAACTTTCTAATTCCATCGACCCGCGCACCGCTCGCTGTGTTTCAGAGCAGAATGGAGTGGCCATCCATCGCCGCCATGTCTTTTTAAAAACCACAAGATGTCCACCGCAAGGACTCCGATTCCCAGAATGCACATGAATGAGCGGCAGAGTGATGGGCTGCAGCATGCTGCAGTGCTGTACCGGAGAGCATCGATCATCGTTACGGCTGTACTTGTGTGTGTGTGTGTGTATGTCCATGTGTACACACACCTCTACATACATTAACATGCCCACACATGCGCGCATACATACATGGCTCTCCACAAACACACACAAGCACACATTCGGACATGAAGGACTCTCCAGTAATAACTCCCAACCCACATATCAAAGCATGACATCATCTTGTGACTGCAGAGCTTTGAAAGGCTAAGAGGGTATGTGTGTGTGTGTGTGTATATTAGTCTGTGTGTGTTTGTGTGCGTGTGTGTGTGGGGGGGGGGGGGAGAGATAGTACGATTGGAAGGAGAGGAGAAGGAGAAGGAGCAGCAGATATAAAACCAGATGTATGAATGGATGAACATATGAAGGTATGAACGTATTGTGCTAAACTTAAAGGGTTGTGCCATGCTAGCTATTTTCTTATAGAAGAGAGTTCTGTTCATTCAGGGTCTGCAACATATCCTTTGTTTAAGCTTTGGACCATTGACGTCACAGACGAAACGACTTGCCTAACTTGGACTAGCTTAGCCTAGCTTAGCTTTGCCATCAGTGATTGACCCTGAGATAAGCGTCCGGTTGACAGCATCCTTCTTGTTGTTCGCCTCTCGGCTCTTTACCTAACACCCTGGTTAACTAACACTGGCATTAACTAACACCAACGTTAACTAACACTCTCATTAACCGACACCCTGGTTAACTAACATCCTGATTAGACCGCACCCTAATCACTCCTGGAGCTAAATGACACAGGATGCACCAGCCATCCCCGTGATGGACTCTGATTGGAAGGCAGAGGAGGAGAGGAGGAGGTTGCCGTGGTGACAGTACTCAGGGACAAGGAGAGGTTGCAGAGAATAATTTTGGTGATGATTGTGGTGGGAGGAGGGGTGAGGGAGGGGTGTTGTTTAGATGAATGAATGACAGAGATCTCCTTCAGAGACCCGGGCACAAAGCAATTTCCCACCTGCATAGCAACACACACACTCACACACACAAATACACACACACTAAAAACTATGGCGGTATGGTAGTTACTGCAGCTGGTTAC
Organism: Lota lota; assembly: GCA_026745465.1. Taxonomy (NCBI): domain Eukaryota; kingdom Metazoa; phylum Chordata; class Actinopteri; order Gadiformes; family Lotidae; genus Lota; species Lota lota. The sequence continues at coordinate 1,470,213 of JACYXH010000363.1, read as the reverse complement.
TGCGTCCAGGACTAAGTACTCCACAATGGAGCCACTTAACTCTCTCCCAGTGTGTGTGTGTATGTGTGTGTGCGTGTATGTGTATGTGTGTGTGTGTGTGTGTGTGTGTGTGTGTGTATATGTGTGTGTTTGTGTGTGTGTGTGTGTATTTAGTTACCCAGAGTATGTGTGCATATATGTGTGTGTGTGTGTGTGTGTGTGTATTCTCAAGGACAGCTGGGCCGGTATCCGAGCGGCTCCGTCTCCTCTCCCACCGTGCCCCCCAGGCTCCAGCACACCGACTCCCAGCGTTTCTGGGTTACAGCGGCCGGCGATCAGGGACCCCTTCCCTAGCAGTGGAACGTACATTCACTTTCTCAGGGTTATTAATAACGCTCAAACTCCCACGGGAATATCTCCCTCCCCCGCCCATACCCTCCACCCTCCCTTCCCTAAGTAACCCGTTAATTGACTCATTTAAATGGTTCTAATTATTTTATCAATTAAATTCAATTTAGTTCATCGCACGCTATCCCATTTAGAATCAAAGGCAGAGTCAGGGGAGGAGAGAGAGAAAGAGAGCAGGAACAAGTACTGTTTGGGGTAGGGTGGGGGGGGTGGGGGAGGGGGGTTAAGTGACAGATAAATGTGTTTTCGTGGTAATAACTGCTAATGCTCAGCCTAATTACTCAAGTAAATTGATCATTTTGTCTTAATTGATTTAAACTCGTTAAAGGGTCTGTTCCCGCCAGCTACGTTAGCGCTGCCGCCAGCACTTCATCTGTCCTGACAGTAATGGGAGATGAACACTCGTTCCGCTGCACTAGTCAGCCACTCATCCATCACACTCAAAAGACAATCAGTCTACTGTACACACTGTAACCCACGCAGGTAGGACAGCTTAGTCTGAAAACACGTCAAAGGTCAACTCTGTTTTGATTCCAGTATTTTTATGCAGATTTCTTAAATTTGGTTTGTAGGTCTGGGTATGTATCTCTATTTCTGGATTTGTCTGTTTGCCAATGGATGTTTTCAAATGTTTAATATAATCGTGTAACCATGTATTCATTGTATGGAGCGGATTCGATTTATGCTGGCTAAGTAAGACATGAACATCAAACCCCACCCATCACCAGCCCCTCCGTCCAGACATTCAGACATGTCATCTACCCTCAGTTCAGATGTTTAAACCTGTCATCTCCCCTCCATCCGGACATTCAAACCCCACCCATCACCTCCCCTCCATTCAGACATTCTCCACCATACAACTAGCCTCCATACAGATGTTTAAACTACAACCGTAATCTCCACTCCATCCAGACGTACAAACCCCACTCATCACCTCCACTCCGACCAGACAATCAACCCCCAACCACCATCTCCGCTGCATCCAGGTATATAAACACTGTCATCTCCCCTTCGGCCAGACACCAAACATGTCCACTCCCTTCTGTCCAGATGCTCTGACCGTCCAGACATGAGGGACAAGGTACAATGGGTGAGGGAAAGAGAGAAAAGACAGAGAGAAACAGTGAAGCAGAGAGAGAGAGTGAGACAAAAGCGACAACTCGGGAATAAACCAGGGAAGAGTGTGTTGTTTGGGGACGCGGGGCTGAGCAGAGAGCCATTTTAGAAAGCACTTAGGCAGAGATTGGTCCTATGTTGGCGGGCGACCCATTTACTGTCTCAGGGGAAGAGGAGATGAGGGGGCCCTCCTCCTGCTCCTCCTCACCTCCTCTTTTGATGATGGCGTGCATTGGGAGGGACCACGTGCCCACACAGGCCACGCTGGGAGCCCATTGGCTTTCAGAGAGGAGATTATGACGCTCTGCGTGTCTGTGTGTGTGTGTGTTTTTGTGTGTGTGTTTCTAATCCATTGAGCCATGATATAGAAGATATGGCTCTGCAGGGGCCAATTGCAACCATTTGTGTGTGTGTGTGTGTGTGTGTGTGTGTGTGTGTGTGTGTGTATGTGTTTGTGTAGGATATTGCACTGCAAGGGACAGTCCCAAACTCAAGCATCTATCATTAATACCTCCCTCACACACACACACACACACACACACACACACACATTCTCCTACACTCACACACACACACACTTTCAGTTGTGTGTTGTTGACGGTGAACTCTAACCTTGAGGGCCAGCAGAACACAAACAAAGCCAACAACTTCAACACAAAACTAGTCACACAAAACCTACTTTAGATTTACATCTAAGGTCTGATTGCAGACAAACTCAAATCATGGCTGAACGGGACGATTTATGTTCTTTCGCTTCAAATGTATGTAGACATTACAAAGAATGAGTCTCTATTTGAAACAACCTGACCCGTGGAATCACAACAACAAGCAGTACCCTACAACAAGTTGCAGCCTACTCTCTTATATTAGAAAATAGCCAAGCATGAAGCTTCTCCTTTAAGGTAAGGTAAGACATTTGGTAAATGGTAAGGTAAGACACCGTAAAAATAAAGGTAAGGTGAATATACTGTAGGGTAGAGTTAAGGTAGGGTACGATAAGGTAAAATAGGTTAAGGTATGGTAAATGTAGATAAGTACAGCGCCGTAGGGTAAGGTAAAGGTACAGTATTCTATGGTAAATTAATGAACACATAATATCCAGTTGTCCATCCAGCGTCTGTCTCAGCTTGGTGTTCCAGTGTTTCTCTTGCTGGGTGGATGATCAAAATGGTACACAATGTGTGAATACTGAACCCTGTCTTTCTACTGTCACTCCTTGCCCCATGGGAAGCTCCACCATTAAATATTGATAAGGGATAGATATTTCATATTCATACATCCATAATCTAATAACCAACTATTTTAAACATGTGGATACACGTGCAAGCATACAGGCACACATACACACACACACACACACACGCACACACAAACACTCACTCACACACACACACACTTAAACCGAACAACACACACCTTTCAAAAGACGTACCTGTTCGTATGTATATACACATATACATGTATATACATGTATGTACACAAATCCCCACCTCTATTAGCTCTTTCTCACACACACACACACACACACACACACGCACACACACACACACACACACACACACACACACACACACACAAACACACACACACACACCAGTTCAGTTATGTACACATACAGCCTCCGGAGTAAGAAAGGGAGCAAGAGAGAAAGCGAGAGGGGGAGCAAGAGAGGAAGCGAGAGGGGGAGCGAGAGGGGGAGCGAGAGAGGGAGCGCGAGGCAGAGTCCCAGTAGACGAGGGATTCAGTCAGCCCTCATGACAGCCCGTGGTGAGAGGGAGACACATCAAACACATTGTGTGTTCCTCAACCCACGGCTGTCCAACATGCTGCTTCAAACACGCTACACCGAATATATTTACCTGCTCAGTGTTGACCGCCTGTTAACTGCTACTACACTCACAGTGCTGTACGGAGGTGTCCTGTTCGGAGGTGTTCCTGTACGGAGGAGCCCAGACCTACAGGGCTGGAGAACACAAAGACGGTTACAATTCTGATTTATAACAAAATAGATAAAAACAGAGAGATGCAATATATGATGTAAATTATGCAATGTTATTTCATTCTACATTTGACCTCAAATTTAAACATTTACTGCCATTCATACTGATTCACGCCAGTGTTTTTGCAGATGTCTTTATGCTATATCAACTAATAGTGATTCTTATTTTTGTATATGTCATCAAAGAGCATGTAGGGTTCAGGGGACGGCTTGCTCAAGGACGACTATAGGCAGACTGTGGACATGGATGTCAAACCCAGAACCTTTCAGTTCTGGGATTGCCGTTTGGACTCCAGCTGGGAACATCTGCAGCTGGTCAGTGTGTTGAACAGTTCGGGAACAGATGATGGAAAAAACAGACGAGAACCTCCAGAACCCCTTTGCGTGAGACGACCATGCGGAAGCAACTACCCCAGGGCTAAACCCTCTAGACTGGATGCCATCTTGATGGTCTCGTGGGCTACTTCCTGTCTCCTGTTGTCCATAACCCACCAGATCATCATCACTAAAACTTCTGGAAGGAACCGGTCTGTACCTGCTCAGAGAGAAAGATGAGGGAAACTGAGACACACAGTGTAAGGAAGGGGAAAGGAGGCGGGAGGAGGGAGGAGGGAGGAGGATGAGAGAAGGCTGTAGTTGAGGAGTGTCTATCCCTTAAGGAGGAGCCAGGGTCCCAGGAGAAACAAACACACACAATACATAAACTCAACGACAACAAATATGCACACACACACCAAACATAAACACACACAAACCCACACACACACATACACACACAATACATAAACACACACACACACACACACATAATACATATCCACAAAGTCTAGAGAGTAAAATGTCGGTTCACATCTAGTTTAGTATCAGGTGAAGTATCGGTGCAATTTAAGTCTTGTTCCCTCTTACACATACATGCGCACACACTCACACAAACACATGCACGTACATAGCTATTATAGATTTGCATTTTTCAATTTCAGTTTAATTTTTAATTGTTTTCAATGTGAAGCTAGTGCAATGTGCCTGCTAGTTTAGTTTAGTTTTTAGATTTTGAAAGTGCTTGGTTTCTTTTTTTATTTCAGTAAGCCAAAAGTCTAGTTTTCATTATTTTGTTACTTTTTTCATTAACGTTAATATCATGGCAAGCACGTATACACCCACAAATGCATCTACACACTCACACACTCTCAGACACTGACACACACACACACACACACACACACACACACACACACACACACACACACACACACACACACACACACACACACACACACACACACACCCTTTACCTTCTACACACTGCGCGATATCACCTGACTTCCTGTTCCACAGCTCACTTCCTGGTACATCACCTTACTTCCTGTGTACAGAAAAAAAGTCAGGATCATCTAGTTTCAATCAAATGTAATGTGTTCAAATGTACGTAAATTTTGAATTTTACATTGAACAAAATGTTTTATTTAAATGTTATACCAGATCTACATTATACGTCAAGTTTAAATTTTAAAGGTGTTACATAAATCCAAGTTATTGTTGTTACATAAACTCTTGGTATGCCAGTAACTCAATAACTGTTTCAACAGAACAGAACAGAACAAAGGAAAGAACTGATGTTCTTAAGTGAACTATTAATGCTGAATGTTGGTTTAACAGTAACTTTAAAAACAATTTTCTATCTTATTATTAGCTTTTCAGTAGAGGCTGAAGACGAAGAAGTGTATTAATAATATTCTTATTAACTCCTAGTAATACAAATAAAAACCAAGACTTCTAGCTGACATGAAGGGTATTCACAGCCCACACAAAAAAGAACACCCTGACTTTATGTGTTTTCCCTATATTTTCAAAGTGGTCTCTTCTAGCTCAACTGGTAGAGTATACCATACTGCTCAGGTCAGTGGTTTGGTTTAAAACTAAACACTTCTAACAATTCTTCTTAGTTTGAAAAGTACAGATGACTTTTTGGGATAACTCTTTTTTAAATATATATATATTATTAATCTTAATCTTTGGTAAAAATAATACCACCCTGACTATGCGTGTTAGTAGTCAGGTGAGACATGATGACTCAGCAAATGTAAGGAAAACACATGTAGTCAGGGTGTTCTTTTTTTAATCAAATAATATAATTGAAAATGTATCAAAAATGATTAAAAAACAAATAAAAAAAAGTAATCCAATAAAGTAATCCAAAAACGTAACCAAAATAAGATCCAAAAAGGATGAAAAAATATTACCTAAAAAAAGTTATCCGTACCGTGCAAACTAAAAAGCATTCACACAAGTGTTTGGTTTTAAATCTACTTTAGTATAAATGTAACACATGGTTTGGTTGATGTTTGTTAGTGTCCTGTAGAAACCTGTAGTAACTGAACCACTGATCTTGGCAGTTTTTATGCTATGCACTACCAGTTGAGCTAGAAGGGACCACTGTTTTTAGGGAAAACACACAAGAGTTTTCCCTATATTTCCAGATTGTAATCCAACAATATTTGGTGGTTTTCCCTCCTTTCGATGCATGGTCCGGTTTAATCCGCTCAACTGGTGATCCAAAAAAGTCATAGAATAAAGTAAGAAAAACGTAATCCAAAAAAGCAATCAATACTTTTTACACTAAAATCTTTTTCACAACAATTTGTTTTAAACCTTATTTTTTATTAACATAACAGAGATTCAGTGAATGCTCAAACCACTGACCTTGGCAGTTTTAATGGTATGCAATACCAATTGAGCTAGGGCTTTTTGTAATTGACACTGTGACGTCATCAATTGAGCTATCACACAAAACCTGCTACACTTATTAAGGGAAATGTCCTCTATGTGCATGAAACGTTTCCAGCTTTTGGCACCTTTTGAAGCAGACTTGTGATAATAACTCTGCCATTTTTTGTTCAATCAGAATTCCCTTTTAAATATTGAATCATACACGTCCCTGGATCATGTGTCATTTGCACCAGTGTTTATATAGAAGAAGATCTTTTTAGTTTTCCCAAAACATTCACTGTACAGAGAAATCTTTCCAGACGGACATTATGGATCCAAGAGGCAAAAATATTCAACATGTAAAATAAGGCCTGTACACCAAGCATTAGAAATGTCCGTCCATCGGGGCAGTGGGGCGGATCTTTTCACTTTGACCGCAAATTATAGAACCCCTTATGGGCGAAATGGTACCAAACATTTTGGAGGCAAATGTCGTTGACAAATTTGAAAACTTTGCGCAATCAGGCGCAATCAGGGGCAGAGTTACAGGTGTTACCAATTCTAAATAATATTAATAAGAAGAATCCTTACAATAGCAATAGTTATCTACAGATACTTTATGAATACTCTGTGAATTGAATACACACACACACACACACACACACACACATATAATAGTTATAGCTTTCTATTTATTTTACATATTTTTCCATGGTCTCTCCCTTGTTCTAGAACAGCCCGGTTGCCTAGCAGCAGGGGGGACGTTTGTCTACCTGTTGGTCTCTTCCTCCTTCAGCATTAGCAGGAGGTGTCACCTTCTCCTAGTCTCCCCAGCGTTCTGCAGCGTCAGGAGAAATCCTCATAACTCCCTAACGAGACACCTCTCCTCTAACTCTAATTGATCAAGACGCGATCGAAATGCTCTGACCTTGGCACCTCTCACTGTCTACCCAAGGACTATCTGCTCCTCTTCCTCTCTGTCTCTGCACTCCTCTGTCCTCTCTTATGTCCTCTCACTGTCTACCCAAGAAATATCCGCTCCTCTTTCCCTCTCTCTGCACTCCTGTGTCCTCTCTTAGGTCCTCTAATGGAAGATATGCTGATGTCTGTCCAAGGGACCCCAGAAACCAGTTAGCAGACACCGTACAATATCAATACCACAGGAGTAGAATGATCCTGGGGGTTCCACTACCAGCCCGAAGGGACTGGGTTTGAATACCCATGTCTGCAGTCTACCAGTAGCCTCCCTGTGCAAGGTGCCCCTTAACCCCTTCCTGTTCCTTCATGACATGTATCTGAATCCATTGTAATTCCCTTTGCATAAAAGTGTCTGCTAAATGACTAAATAGTAAAGATAGCAGAATTCATGGAATAGTAGCAAACAGCAGGTATAGAACAGCATGTATTCACACTGTGTTTGAACACTTTTCTAGAAAGAAGCGATAGAGTTAAAGGAAGGATGTTGTCTCGTTACCAAAGCTCTCTCTCTCTCTTTCTCCATGTCTCCCTTTTCCCCCTTTCTCTCTCTCCCACCTCCCTCCCCCTCACCCTCTCTTTCTGCCACTCCCCTCCCTTTCTCTCTCTCTCTCCCGACTCTATCTCCCTATTCCGGCCTGCCTCTCCCTCTTCCCTCTCTCTCTCTCCCCTCCCAGCCCCTCTCTCTCTTCTCTCTCCCAACTTGCTCTCTCCCTTTCTTTCTACCCCCCTCTCCCCCTCCCCACTCCCTCCCTATCTCTGCTCTCCCTTCCTCTCCCTCTCCTCTTTCTGCACCTCTGGCTCCCACCTCTCCCCCCATCCCCCTGCTGTGTCATCTGTCTGCTCCACTCAGCCGACTCCTCAATCACTCGGCAACCATCACCAAGGTGACACTGAGCAGGTGTCACTGACACAACCCTGGAGACTGTCGCCACGGCAACATTAGTCCTGGATGTCATGTGTCACCAAGAGAGAGAGAGAGAGGGCCGGGGATAGCTCAAACTAGAGGTAGTATTCCCTCTCTCTCCCTCTCTCTTTATTTATGTAATAGTCTCTCTCATGCTCTCTCTCCCTCCTTCTCTGTTTTAGTCTCTCTCTCTCTCTCTCGACAGAATGGAATAACTGAGTAAATATAAATGTGTTAAATAGCAGAAGGCTCAAGCATACAGTAAGACTGTTAGAAGAACAGAGTGTTGTAAGATGACTGATTTATGCAAGTTTGAGTTGTTTTTAATATCTGGGTATGACTTCAACTTTACTCCTTCCATCGAGTCACAAGAGGCGCTTTAGTGAACTCTTCCATCAACCCTAGTCTTGCTCTGCATTTATTAAATCTATGGCCCTGAAATATGCTACACTGATGCAAATAAATAAATATTGATCTGACAGAGAGAGAGAGAGCAAGAGAGACAGAGAGAGACAGAGAGAGAGAGAGAGAGAGAGAGAGAGAGAGAGAGAGAGAGAGAGAGAGAGACAGAGAGACAGAGGGAAGGACACAGAAAAAGGCTTTTCTGCTTCATTGAGTCATGTCGTTACCTGAGCGCTCCCACCTCTACCGTTGTCAAGGATAGAGTTGGCATGACAAACAGTGGCTGTACCTCTACCATTGTCATGACAACAGCTGTGTGATATGGTTGGCGATGACGTCAGCATGAACAGCTGGACAGACCAGGGAAGTGTCGTACAGTTTTATTCTTTAACTGTAAAGGATTGTTCACAGTTGACTTAAATGTCTTGCCCATCATGACTATAAACCACCCAAATCAAATGTAATTTGTCTGCACAAAAAAGGGTTTACGGATCTAGAGGCACAAAACTATTGCCCAAAATTATGTCAAATGCCAACACAGCCTAATTTACATGACAAATGACAAAAAATGCTAGCATTGCCCAGCTCAGCATTTGACTCCATTAACGGTTCTTGCGTGTTTTCGTTACCAGCTATAGATAGCGGTGAAAGACTCACTTACGCTACAAGCTTTTTAGCAATTTAATTAAAAAACATACGTAACGATAATTTTGTTATTGTTAACGGTGAGATGATTAAGAAATGGAAACAATGACTGCATTTATTTTCCTGTTAAGAAAACAATGATGGATTTGGATGTGATGCAGAAGTGATCAAATGAGGACAACACTTGGTCAATTGAGAAGTGGCTGACTTTAGTTGTTTATCTGAAGTCGACTTGAAGAGTTGAAGACACTTTAATGGCATCCAGAGAAGATAATAATATAGAAGATAGAAATAAAGACTCCATTTCCCATCTGCCTTGTCACCTCTTGTCAGAGAGAGATATGTTGGCCAGAAATGCTGCTACGCTGTCCGCATGTTGCATGTTGCAAACAAAATGTGCACTTTTGTTTATTGCAGTGGTATAATTTGGGGTGTAGATTGGAGCTGTGTGTATTGTAGATATGTATCTGAGATGTATCTTGAAGCATATAATATAGAAATATCCAATGTCCTTCAACGATTCTTTGCGTACTACGTACTACGCATATTGTGTAGAGAAGATGTATGAAGAGGGCGATACATTCACTTTACACTGGGTAAAATATCAACCACACTGTTGTTTTTCACATCAGAAGTCTTACAACCGTCACAAACCTCTTTTGATGTGAAAAAAAAAACTCTTGAAGGCTTTAATGTGAAGCATGGTTGGCTTCTCCTTTAACAGCCATCACCAGACTACTCTGCCGAATAATGCTAATAAAAGTGTGTGTGTGTGTGTGTGTGTGTGTGTGTATGTGTATGTGTATGTGTATGTGTATGTGTATGTGTATGTGTATGTATGTATGTGTGTGTGCTTGTGTTCACGCGTCTGTGTGTGTGTGTGTGTGTGTGTGTGTGTGTGTGTGTGTGTGTGCGTGCGTGCGTGTGTGCGAGTGTCTGGGTGTTTATATTCACAGTGTCTAGACAGCGATTCCTCCACACGCGGTTGGACTTGACAGCGGAAGCAGAGTTTGTTGACAGAATGGGAAAAAAAACGGAAATAGATTAAATGTTTTCCCCGTCCGCCAAGCAGGAAGCACTCAACTGTAAGCCAATAGGAAGCCAGGCAACAAAGGAAGCACTCAACTGGTAGCCAATAAGAAGCCAGGAAACAAAGACAACAGGAAGGAGCCCCTGCAGTGAGGGGAGATGAGATGACACACACGCACACACACAAAATCCGACACACTCACACATACTGACGCATGTCAGCCTACACACATACCCAAAAACAGGCAGTAACAGAAAGAGAAACACACAGACTACTACTACTACGTCCAAATGTCAAAATATCTTCTGCTTTAATTAGAAACAAACAAAGGACTTAATGATTTAGTAACCCTGGACAGTGAACATTGAGTCATTAGTAACTCCATCTGGAGGTCAAACATCAGACACTCATGGACATATGTTTACATGTTTATATGCGTAAACAAACCCCCACACACATTCACATGCACGCACTCAGAGACACACGAAAAACTAAATATTTAGTTGAGTGGGAACAAGCTCAAAACACACACAAACACAAAATACCCCCCCCCCCCCCTCCCCCCATAGTACTCCTTGGTTGTGTGTGTGTGTGTGTGTGTGTGTGTGTGTGTGTGTGTGTGTGTGTGTGTGTGTGTGTGTGTGTGTGTGTGTGTGTGTGTGTGTGTGTGTGTGTTTCTGTGTATGGGTGGGAGGGTGGGAGGGTGAGTGTGTCGGTGTGTGAGTGGAGGGTCCTTATTAGTAATTTATTTTAATGGACTGCATTTCTATAACGCTTTCTGACCTATGGCCACTCAAAGCGTTCGTGCCTTACATTCCGCATTCAAGAGCAGCTGGGGTCAGGTAACTTGTGAACCTGTGACTTTCTGTTCAGCATGACAGCTTGAATGGATGGGCTGATTCTTCTTCTTCACAATGGACTGAACCAACTAGAACATTCACGTAATCACTTTTACCCCCACACACACACAAACACACACATACACACACACATGCATCACACACAGATCAATACAAACACAAAGGAACTCACTCAATGCAAGAAACACACTCAGAGAGCAACACACACAAACGCGCACACACTAAGAAATGCACAGATACGTACACATAAACATACCAACACACCCACATACAAATACACACAAACAGACACACACACACACACACACTGTATGTATACATATATATTAACTCTTCCAAACAGCCAAACAGATGTAACCTCAACCAGCAGACCTGCATAGTAATGTAAATTCCCATTTGATTAAAAACACAAAAATAAATGCTAATTAAGGATGCATTGTTTTTCACCAGATTTGATTTTTTTTTTGAAGGTTTTAAAGCGCAACATGATTTGTACAATTACATGTTATTTCATACTATAGGTATTGTACTACTTCTGCAATCCTGCATAATCAGATACCTGTATATGATGCAATACTTTTATTCACTGTCGTTTTTCAGGCCTAAGGTGTGAGACCTAGAGGACAGACCGATAAATATTTAAAAAGCTAATCTCTCTCTCTCTCTCTCTCTCTCTCTCTCTCTCTCTCTCTCTCTCTCTCTCTCTCTCTCTCTCTCTCTCTCTCTCTCTCTCTCTCTTGCGTCCTCTCCCTTGCGTCCTCTCTCTACCTCTCGCTACCTCTCTCTATTTATCTCTTTACCTCTCTATATATATAAACATTTAGCTTCCAGATATGACAGTACGCACAATATGTGAAAATTCTGCTGTAAGTTAAAATGACATGGATGCATCTTTCTCTGCTGTGTGTGTGTGTGTGTGGGAGTGTGGGTGTGTTTGTGTGTGTGTGTGTGTGTGTGTGTGTGTGTGTGTGTGTGTGTCTCCTGCCAACCTTCAGCTGGGAAATGGGTCCATAATCATCACTACTACGTCCATGTACCCTTCCAACTGACACACACACACACACACACACACACACACACACACACACACATCCATAATTCACGCATATACAATTCACTTCATTTAAATTTCACCACATACCCGACTAATCATAATTCACAAAGCTCAGGCAAACTCCAGCAAAAGTCACATACAACAAACACATACACACAAACACACAAACACCCAGAACCACACACACATAGATACACAACCACACACACACACACACACACACACACACACACACACAAACACTCCTAGACCAAGTACTTTGACTGTGCCACCGGCCCCAGATGTAATTTACTACCACACACTCAGCCACATGCTAGCTTGTGTGTGTGTGTGTGTGTGTGTGTGTGTGTGTGTGTGTGTGTGTGTGTGTGTGTGTGTGTGTGTGACAGTTTACTGATAGCCTAAGCAGTTGCTTTCAGATCAGCCAACTGGCACTCTTATCAGTGTATGTGTGTGTGTGTGTGTGTGTGTGTGTGTGTGTGTGTGTGTGTGTGTGTGTGTGTGTGTGTGTGTGTGTGTGTGTGTGTGTGTGTGTGTGTGTGTGTGTGTGTGTGTGTGTGTGTGATTGTGTGTGTGTATGTGTATGTGTATGTGCATACCCTGAGGTATAAATGGTAAACTGATTAGAAAGTGATTGATTGAACAGTTCCTCATCAATAAACATTTACTGATAAGCGTTTAACACCAGCCCAGCCCTCCCCACCTGCTGTTACTGCACTGGTCTGGTCTGGTCTAGTTGCTGAACTATATATAGTCTATGGTCAGTCTATTCTGGGTCTGGTGTGGTCTGGCCACTGGACTATGTCTAGTCTAGTCTGGTCTGGTCTGGTCACTGGACTATGGAGAGTCTAGGTTCACATTGTATCTGGTCTGGTCTAGTCCTGGAGTATGTATAGTCTGTCTGGGCTGGTCTAGTCTAGGGAATATGTAAAGTCTTGGTTCAGATTATATCTGGTCTGGTCTAGTCTAGGGACTATTTATAGTATGTCTGGTCTGGTCTAGTCTAGAGACTATTTATAGTGTGTCTGGTCTGGTCTAGTCCAGGGACTATGTATTGTATGTCTGGTCTGGTCTAGTCTAGGGACTATGTATAGTGTGTCTGGTATATATATATAATGGATTTCTGTCAGGGATCCCCCAGGGCGGGATAGAGCAACTAATGAGGTCATCACATCCTGTCAGCCAATCAGGGGCCAGTATGACAGGCGATCATTCAATCAGGTGAATTTATTATGGGTTTGTTAGACCACTTGGTCCTGCCACAGGGCGAGAGAGGGTGAAAGAGAGAGAGAGAAAGAGGGAGAGAGTGTGTGTGTGTTTGTCTGTGTGTGTGTCGTACGTAATCTGGTGTAATACACATTACATGTTCAATACATTGTAGGACCATACCCTACACAGACACATTAAGGATCAGGAAGGGGTTAGGAATAATCTTGCTGCTACAGGTAGGCTGTGGACATTGTGGTTTAAACCCGGACCCTTTCGGCTCTAGGAGTCACTCACCCTGACCAGTAGGCTATTCTGCACCTCACTGTGATTGTCGTTTCGTGGTCGCAAGGTGTCTTTTATTTTTAAACTGAGTGAAAATAATCAAAAGGCATATTTTCCATTAAGTAAACCTGCTGCCATTAACAAGTGTAGAAGTGTAGAGTTGCCGGTTAAACCCTTGAATAAAAGAGGGTTATTAACCTTGTTATTAACCGTTTTCAGGGTTAATCAGTGTTACTCTCTCCACTCCTCTCATATGTCTTCATATTGTATCTTTGTCACTCTGCTTCCTTTACACACTCTCTCTCTCTCTCTCTCTCTCTCTCTCTCTCTCTCTCTCTCTCTCTCTCTCTCTCTCTCTCCATCTCTCCATCAGCCTTGGCCAACCACTGAGACGAGATGGTTGTTATATTTCTCTTCTGTGACATTTATTTTATCTGTTCTTCTCTCACTCACGCCTCTCTCTGTCAGTTTGTTCCACTGCCTAAAGCACACCAACCGTATTACTGTCGACACCATTTCACCTTATATGTTGTTGTTGTTTATCTGTAAAACTCTGAATATTATTTTTTTCAGCTTCTCCTACGCTCCTATTCTTTTCTGCCCTGTGTGACCATATTTTTCTGTTTCTGTTTTTCCCTCATTTTAAAACCGTCTCATCTGTAGTTCATGATGACATGAAAACAAATCTTTATTTATTCTGTCACTCAAACTCTTCCAATACTCACCTCTTGACAAAAAGAAGTCAGTTAGCCAGTTTCAAGTTAGTCAGTATGGCTAGTATGGCTACACAGTTAGCTAGTAGCTAGCTAGATAACTACTACGTATTTAGTTTGTTTTACTAAATAGTGCGCAAACTTTACCACACGGTTGGCTATAGCTACATATTTGGCTAGCATAAATTTGAGGTTAGTGAGTTTAGCTATAAAGTTGGCTAGTTTAACTACATAGTTAGATAGTGACGTCTGCATGAAAAAAAATAATGTATATAAAGCCTATATATCTCCCGGAATGTAATTACATTGAGATGGCAACAGTCAGTGTAACTTCAGAGTTAAAAAGAGAATTGGACGTCATCACAGCAAGACAAACATTTACTGAATAGTCTAGGGGATTTGTGCTGGACGCTGCATGTTTTAAAGACAACATGACAGAAATAGATTGATGTCCACTCATTTCCTCCAAAAAAATGTTAGCTGGTTTTGTGACTGTGTCACCAAGTCAAATCAAATGAGGATTCAAAGCTTCTTTAACTAAAACTAAACATGCATTAGTCTGACCAGACCAAGAGGCCCAGAATGGACAAAGAAATTAACGATCCATTCGTTCATTCATCAGCACAAGTGTTCTTTGAGTGTGATTAGAGAAGGTAAGAGAGAAAAAGAGATATATAGAGAGAAATAAATATTTGTCAACATTAACATATTAATAAAATGGAGTATTACAGTATCAGAGTAGCTGATGAGATTAAGCATATTCATATTCAGCATATTCATTAATATTAAGCGAAAATTATAAATGCATGTTGTGTACCAGAAAACATACTGTAACGAAACATACAGTGTTACCATAATGTTGTATGATGTATGCATAAACAGTAAAGAATAGAAAATAAATAAAAATCGACTGACAACTGTACTACACAGTGGAGCTCTTTAGAGTCAAATGTTTTATTTCATATTCGTACTCTCTCTCTCTCTCTCTAAAAACACAAAAATAGAGATGTTTGTTTAGAGGGAGAATAAAAAGCCACCAATCGATGATGCCAAACACCTGTTTTCAAACGTATGTTGATGGAAATTCAAAAGTACTGATTCATAACAAATTACAAAGTAAAACGTTTGGAACAGTTCAATAAAAATAATGAGGTCAACATGTGGGCCAACTACCACTAGTCCTACAGAGAGGAGAGCAGGTTCAGTTTCTAGTCTCTAAACCAAACCAACCTAGCCAGGTTCAATATAAATTGCAGAACCTGAGAAAAGGTTAAATAATTGTGCAATGTTTAAAATAAAACACTTCATCAACACCACTTGTTATTTCACCAAACTCACAGTTTCTGTATCCTTCTATTATCATCAAAATAAAAATGTTGTAGAAATTATATTATTTATAAATTATGTTATTGATCAATATTAATAATTAGACT
Organism: Lota lota; assembly: GCA_026745465.1. Lineage (NCBI taxonomy): Eukaryota > Metazoa > Chordata > Actinopteri > Gadiformes > Lotidae > Lota > Lota lota. Next base: position 1,454,495 of record JACYXH010000363.1, on the reverse strand, counting down.
TTTTCATCATTTGTTTTCTGTATAGTCCTACAGCGATAGCTGGAATTTTAACATTAAACGAATAATATATAACCACAACAGACATGCAATTTCAAACAAATATTGATAATTTTAAATGAAGAAAGGTTGAAATAATAGCCTGACACACAGACACACAATGGTCTGTTGAAGTACATCCACTTTGACATAAATCCTTAAATCAGCGTCCTCGTCTGTTTCTCGACACCGACGACCCAGAATCCTCCTCGGCAGCAAGTTACCCCTGCTAGCAGACTCAACGCATGAGCGCCCCCCATCACGGCTAGCCCAGCCGTTTAATCCAGCCGCTACATTTGTCCAATGGGCAGCCATGGATCTAAACTTATTTAAATATGTATTCAATATTTGTGTGTGTTTAGTTAAAGGTTTGGTGGGGTTGACTTTTTGAAAGAGGGTGGTTTATAAATGGGTCAGCTCGAAGGTTGTTGTGAACCAGGATCAGGAAGAGATGTTAGCAGAAAACAGAACAAATAGCCATAATACAAAGACAGCAGGAATGAGGAGCGTCCAATGGAGTGAGGCGGAGTGTGTGGTGAATGACAGAGTGGATAAACGGTATAACTACTTAACATCGCTGCAGGGGACAAGAGGTCCTTAATGGCGTCAGACCACTTCCTCTTGCTCCCTGTAGCAAAGACCATGCTACACGCCACCTAGGTGGCTGCCATACTCCACCTAGGTGACTTTCCTCGGGCTCGTCCAAACAAATGGACACAGGGTGGTGATGTTGAAAGACCGGTTTATTGCCAAGGTTGAGTAGAATGATACATGCAGATGGTGCTCCATGCTGCCATGTAGGAGAGCTCCCCTTGAGTGTGTGCAGCGATGGCTGGTTTAACCTGTTCACACTGATTGCTCAATGTGCAACAGGTGTGCAGCCCCACCCAGCTCCAGACTCCAATCAGTCTGACTCGGGCCAGGTGAGGCTGCTTAAACCAGCCATCATCCACACACACTCCCACACTCCCTATAGCGCGGTCTACGCTACTCAACAGGGTTCACAGAGAAGACACAGACTTGAGGATCACGTGCAGCGTCTTTATTGAATGCCGGAGGGGACACCGAGTGGCCAACCTCCGGGACTTGAGCTCCTCTACACACACACACACACACGTTTTCACGATACACTTTCGTCTGACCTTCGCGATCGCCTCCCGTCGGATCGCGTGGCTGGACCCGACCTCCCTGTAGGGAGAGTACAACACCACATTAATATTTGTATCCTACTTCCTAATTGTGCTCATCTCCTACAGCTGCGTCTGTTCACCCGGTTGAGCCGCTCCGCTTCTCAGTTTGAAGCCGGCGCTAAGCCACGCCCCCCACATACCACATATCCCCACCGCCCCACTTAGGCCAGGGAGCCGTCCGGCCGACAGCCAACTCCCTGCCCCCCCCCCCCACCCCCAGCTCCGGCAGGCGGGAGAGGAAATCAGCCACCACCATCTGTGCCCCCGGCCTATGGACCACCCTTAAGTTAAACGGCTGTAAAGCCAGATACCACCGGGTGATCCGCGGGTTGGTGTCCTTCATGCGGTGGAGCCACTGCAGGTGGGCGTGGTCCGAACAGAGGGTGAACGGGCGCCCCAGGTGGTAGTAACGCAGGGCGTCGACCACCCACTTGATCGCCAGACACTCCTTCTCCACTGTGCTGTACCTCCCCTCTCGGTCCAAGAGCTTACGGCTGAGGTACAGCACCGGGCGGTCCATGCCCTCCACCTCCTGGGACAACACGGCCCTTCAGCCCTCTGTTCAATGCGTCCGTCTGCAAGACAAAAGGCAGGTCAAAGTTAGGCGTGTGCAAGAACGGCTCCCCGCAGAGAGCCTTTTTAACCCTCTCAAACGACGCCTGGCACTGCTCGGTCCACTGGACCGGATCTGAGGCACCCTTTCAGGGTGAGGTCGGTCAGGGGGCTGGTCAGCTCCGAGAAAGGCAGGGATGAACCGCCTATAGTAGCC